>JAUYWH010000027.1:2639918-2663833 GCA_034779795.1 Ctenopoma multispine | reverse complement strand
TATATACAGTATATATACAGTATACATGTGTGAGAGTGCTATTTATTGACTACAATACACCATTTAATACGGTCATACAGAGTCTCCTCACCATTGGGCGGACACGTGTAACTGGGAGCGGAAATTCCTGAAAAACAAATCCCAGTCAGTCAGAGCTGGACAGAGAATATCAGACACCAGAACTGCAAGTACAAGGTCCCCACAGAGGTCTGCTGCTGTACACCCTCTCACCACCGTGTAGCATCCCAGACTGACACCAGCATTATTAAGTTTGCAGTTTCCATCAAAGGCAGAATTGGTGTCCTGTGATCAGAAAGAAATTCTGTCCTTAAGAGCAGACAAGGAGATGATCATTGACCCTAGGAGGATGAAGGAGCAGCTAATATTAATACACCAGTGAAACAGAGGTAGATTAGGTGAAAACCTTAAACTCCTTGGAACCCACATTAGTGAGGATCTTTCAAAAGTCACCATCTCCTAAAGGTGGCCCAGCAGGGACTGCACTCCCTGAGGAGGCTGGGGAAGTTTGGCACATCATGGAAAATCCTCAGCAACTTTTACAGATGTTCAGTGGAGAGCATCACCACCAGCCCTCACAGGACGGCTCTCCAGCGTGTCATAAAAACTGCACAGTTCATCTGTGGAGCAGCCTTCCCATGACTACAGGACATTTACACTGCTAGGGTCATCAGGAGGTCCCATTATACTTTAATAAAATATAAAGTACACACACATTATGGTATTTAAGGTGATTGCTGCTTGTAGTCACATGTACTACATTTTAATTCAGGGGTGTCAAACTCACTTGTGAGCTGCACACACAGCTGTTAATGTAATGACCGTGATGATGAAGCAGGAGTTCAGTAAACGATCAGGACATTTTGGTCCAGTTTAACACTGAGAAGAGAACGTTTGTTTTTTCTTCTAGTGTTTGAAGACAAACAGTGACAGCTATTGACAGAGTTGATATGTATTGTTGAGAACAGAGACTACACACTTGTCCCCCTCCCATCCCCAGCTCTCATGAATCATGACTGAGGATACAGAAATAACTGCATCATATTAAAACATATTTAAGTATCTAAGTATATAAAGAGGGATTTTGTGTTAAAATGAAACAATATAGTTGGTTTGTGTACATTGGAAATAGATAAATAACAATAGAATAAGCTGCTAGCTCTTGCGGGACACATGAAATAAGGGGGCGGGCCTGATTTGGCCCGTGGGCCTTGACTTTGACACATATGTTTTAAACAGTCTAATATGTTCTGACTGCATCCTAATCAATTGATCACTGAAGTCTGGCGTAGTAAACAACAAAATGTACACTAGCTCTCTAACACAGTTATTGATGCAAACTAGTCTACAGACTAGATCATTTGAAGCCACTAAGTATTAAAACACAGTGGCTTCAAGGTGAAAATTAGGCAATGTCGCGTGTTACATTTTCTTTAACAAACCAAAGCAATCTTGATTTCATCCATCTATTGGAGAGATAGGAGCACACTAACTGCATCATGTACTAGCAAACAGTGGCCACTTTACACACCAAGCAGAAATGCAGTGACATGGCATATATACTGTATATATACACTTATATTTTGCAAGGTCCTAAACCTTTGTTATGATTTCTGTTCCCTAAACCCAACCCCACATGACACTGGGTCTGTGGTTTGACAGTCCTGCATATTATACACCCACAATCCACCCCAAACACCTCCATGCCACTTTAATAAATGTAGCATTTTATTAATAAAAAATACATTTCATGAGAGAATAATCATTATATGATTACATTTGCTACAAAAACATAATCGCATTTGCAGTTTAATTGGTTGGTTGGTCTGTTCTTAATGTCTTTGCAGACATCTTCAACACGTCACTCAGACAGGAAGTTGTCTCATCACTGACAATGATGAGTCCGCTTACAGCTTGAAGAGTGGTGTAGATCCCATGACCTCACCATCAACATGGACAAAACAAAGGAGATGGTGATTGATTTCACTAAGTCTGGCAAAGATCACCACACAGACCTCACCATAGATGGTGCTGCTGTGGAGAGGGTCACCATGTTAAGTTCCTGGGTGTGAACCTAGCTGATGACCTGTCCTTCTCCACTAACACCACAGCAGTCATCAAAAAAGCACAAAAGCATCTCCACCCCCTCAGGAGACTAAGAAAAGCAGGAATCTGGACACCTCAACTCACAACTTTCTACAGAGGCACCATTGAAAACCCTGGTGAAAAAATCCTGGAAAGGCTTCACATCTTGGTTTGGCAGCTGCAAGTCCCATGAGAATCGAGAGGATTGTTAAGACCGCCAGTAGGATTGTTGTTGCCCCTCTCCCGTCCCTGGAAGAGATCTACAAACAGCGCTGCATGCGCAGAGCGATCTCCATCATCAGGGACCCCCACCACCCCTCTCATGGCCTGTTCTCCCTCCTGCCATCTGGCAAGAGGTACAGGAGCATCAGCTGCAGAACCAGCAGGATGCTGGAAGGGTTCTTTGCACAAGCTGTGAGACTGATAAATGCACTGTGCCCCCTCCCCATCCACACAGCCACTCACACAGCCACACTGTAAGACCCACAAACGGACTGTGACTTCCCCCAATACATACACACACCCATACAACATGCTCCTCATTTACACACGCTTACCTGATCTAACTGGGACTGTTGGGTTTTCTATATAGGTCTGTATTTACTTACATTTACTTACTTACATTTAACATGACAATAAACCTTCTTGAATCTTGAATATCAATGCACTGACTAGTGGAGCTAAGAAACTATTAGAATAAGCATATGTTTGGAATTTGATCTGGTCAGATTAACTTACCAGCTAGTTTTTGTTATATTCCACTAATTCTGCAATACATCTTGTGTGTGCCTCAGAATTTGAAGACATCTTCAACAATGACAGAGAATGATGTGGGAGGTCTGATTACTGGATCCACTAACCCTTGTGCTGTCATACAGACTGAGTCAAGCTCTTTGCTATCTGGCAGACATGCACTCTGAGCCCAAAATAAGACTGCCAGCGCAAACACGCAGCTCTGAGTCAAGGATCCTTTGGCAGTGCACTGTCTCCCCCTCTTCTCCCCCCTAAGGGTTAGATACTGCAGGTCATCACAGGCATCACTCTGTGTGAAGCTGGCAGCCACTATTGAGGGAGCTATGACTCCATCCTTCTGTGAGGGTGTATGACAGTGAACAGCAGGAGTTTGTTTTTAGTGGCTGTTAAAAGTCAATAGAATGAGCTTCCAAGCTGCACACACATACATTTACTGGCATCAAGTAAAGGTTTTACATTTTACATTTCTGTGTCTCTGTTTTTACAGCCTTTTTTTTTTTTTTCTTTTTAAATCTTGGTGGCTCATTTGATATGCAAATCTAGAAACTGTATTGACACACACGTTCACGGGCTTGTGAATACGCGCATAAACACACCTGTCATGCTCCCAGCCATTACACCGCTTTGGTATGCTTAGCGTGGTGATTTGCATGATGACACACATATGCAAACACAGTCCACTTAGGTGCACTCATTAAATGAACAGGCACATTCACAGACGCACACGCTGACAGGCACATACACACAGTGAAACACACTTTCATATACAGAGACACATGGTGAAAATAAGATTGCTTGGTTTTAATTTTGCAGCGTAAATAAGTGGTACAGACAGTGGGTTTTTTTGTTGCTGTGATGAATGTGTCTCTCTCATTTATTGTATTTTGTGAAGTGCAACAAATTAGATCTGATTATCGGTCAGGGCCAAGAAGAGGGATCATGTTGTCCTGGGCCCAGCCGGGACTGTCGGCGGACCTGATCCTACCATCATTAATAGTGACACTTTGTGTCAGGAGATGTGTGAGACCGGTCATAACGCTCAGTTACAGTTGTGGAAACGTCGTACATTACATTGGAGTGTCTCTATTATGGAGCTAATTTTTGCCATCTCCACATTTTGGGCAAACAAAGCTTTTAATTTATGCTTATATGTTTAACCTATTCATTTAGATCTGCATTTTTGTTTCTGTTCCATATTAATACCCATGTGATTTTGACTACTACATTCTATTGTTCATACCAACCTATAACCTGGTTATTATTTTGATGATTATGATATGACATTACAGTAGTCTTGTTATTATTGCAATAGTGACTCGGTTACTTTCTTATTACCACATTATTACCTTGTTATTTCCAAAATATTACATCACTATTACCTTATTATTACTGAGTTATGAAGTGTTATCAATGTTCTCATCTGGTGTTAGATGATGGATATGTAGCAACACGAAATCACAAAACAAGTACCTGAACATATTTGACTCCAGTGAGCAATGCCCATGGCAGCTTTAGAGTAACTTTGCTCATTAATCAGTGACATGGATTGATTTTAAAATCAATCAGCGGTTTTCTGTATCTGTTTTCTGGATTGTGTCTGCGTCTGTATTGTTGGCATCTGTACAGTGTCTGCCGAGGTCCCGTCACAGTGCACCTTCAGTCCAATAGGGTGATTTATTAGGAAGCACATGCTAGCTCAGCTCCCAGCAGTACTACATAGACCTGTATGGCTGGCTGTAGGCTCTGTTTGCCAATCTCATTCATCATGTCACACAACCCCCTCCCCCCCTGCTCAAACAGCAGGAAGGAAATTAACATCGGCCTGCAATTATGAGCTAACACTGAAAATCCAATCACATGTCTGACGATCGTCCAGCGGTTGAGCTTTGCCTGATGGCAGCTTCGCACATTCAATCCTAACCAACAGTCAATATTCATCAGAAATCTGGAGAAATACCCTTTAGCAAGGCATGAAAGCTATATCTACTCAGACATCCTATACTCTCTGGAGCATTTACTAAATCCTCAAATGGACCAACATACATCATGACCCATCGTGTGCAAGTGATTTAGTGCAGTGGAAACAGTTTTTTAATGCTGAAGAGCTAAGGTTGGGTCTACAGACACGTTTCATGCCGGCCAAATCTTTGCAGACATGAAATGTGTTACTTTCCAATTAGGTCTTAATGGGTTTTTCAATTCATTTCCTCTTGATTCAAATAGTTCTGAGAATGTAAAACGATAACAGTGTTGCAGTGTTAGCTCTTTTAATGGATCTTGTTGCAGTTACAGACCATGATGTTTTCATCTGAAGAAACACTTTGATCAATAGGAACCTGGCCAACTGCTTTTTGGGTTTTTTTCGGGGGCTGTCTCTGCTGGTAGAAAGTGGTCAAGCCCCTGTGAAATTGGGAGCAGGGAATCGAGTGCTCATCAGCCAGTCTGTCGGCTCTGGGAGGCTATACTGTGGAACCTTCAGAGTTATAGCACTCTGTATTGTACTTCACTAATCGGGCTGGTCGGTCATGGGTCAAATCTTCAAATGGCCCACTGTTTTTAGCCTGCTTCCTAGATTGTGACCAGTATGCTTATGGATAGTGTCTACTCTTATGGTTATTTTACAGTGTCTGTATTTAACATTGAACACCTTGATGTTTCATATTACTAGGTAATGTCTGAATCTAAATGTGCATCATATTATACACAAGCTAACACATGTATTACTCAAATTACACAAATTACAAGTGATAAGTATCTTGATTTTGTGAAAAAGCTGTGGTGTTATCTGATATACTGATCGATTTTTCTCTGTCTGTTCAACTGTTATAATTTTATAGGAACCATTATTTGCTCAGGAGGCTTCATCACGTACAGGTGGCAAAATATCCACCTACCATGTTGCTGGCTCTCAAAGTGGTGGCATTGATGTTGCTGCTAGAGGAGATAGTGAATCACATTTACTTGAAATCATCCCCAGGCTGTTACCTTGCACTTATCCTCACCTTGCCAGGTGGACAAAAAGAGGATTAAAGCTCAGTACCTCTGCTGGGGTGTTGAGAGGGAAGAAAACAATGCTAGTCGAGAACCACTCAGCAAATCCTCCACTAACCTCGTTATTACCTCAGAGGGAAGATAACTGAGGCAGAAAGCGTAAGTCCCCCAATTCTCAGTCGTGACAGAGGGCTGTTCATTCCTTATCAGCATCATGGACCTAAAAATCTCATGATTAGGTTTTCAGCAGTGGACGAGCTGCCGTAACGCAAAGCAGAGAGGAGCTTTTACGGCTTTTAACAGGAAAAATGAAGCACCTGCTTTCACTACAAGGACTCAGCACACGTGTCAGGCTGACATTAGCATTTTTATAAAGATCAAATATTGACCTGTCAGTGTTGTCCAGCTCTCGTATGATTCATATATTGCAGTGTGCTGATATTGATTGTATTGTGTTGATAAATAGTTTACTGGTATCTGGAATTTAATCTGGTACAACATTCATTTGATGATGACTCCATGCATAAGGTGAGATTTAATATTTGTAATATTACTAGTGGTAGTACTACATCCCTTAAAATATTAAATATACTTTTTCCAGGAGCAAATCTGTTTTTGACAAGAAACCCAGACTAAGGGCATAGAGTTTCAGAAAGGGGACATTTAAAAAATATGAAATTCATCACATTTAAAACCCTGTTATTAGAAGATAATGAACTGTATATTATTACCAATACACATTATTGTTGAAGGGATGTAATGTTTTTGTTGTATTTATTCTTATATGAAATAATAAAAATAAACTCAAATTATGCCTAAATACATAATAAATAACTGGGAGAAGGTGAATTCGATTCCCATGTCCATGTACTGCTAAAAAAGTTACAGCATGAGAAAAATACGAATAAACATTCAGTTTAAATAATAATTATGTGACTTATTCATCTATACATTTATTATATTATTAATAATGATGTATTTAAATCTCAAATTGTCCTTGTAGTAAGCAATGCCTTCTGGCAAAGGCGAGCCACCTTTGGCAACCCCCTGGTTCTGCACATGGCATTTTACCCATCAAAGAATGTCAAGGACCCCTCCCAGGGCTTTGAACCACATCTCAGGTTCTTCATTACTAATTTATATAAAATAATAAGAGCAAACAAAGTATACGTAATGTATTTGCAAACAACATCACTGATATATTACTAAAACATTATATAAAAAAAGTTGTGGGCCATAAAACTAAAAATAATGAGCTTGGAGATGCTAAAAGTCCACAGAGAGCTGAGGGAACTGCAGAATCAGAAGATGAGTATCTCATTACGAACTTGTGATATAATTTATGTTCTTAAGATAAATATTTTAGGCTTATTATGTCAGTTTAAATAAAGATTAGAACTAATTATTATAATGGATATCGACAGATACCAACTGTTTCCACTGGACTAAAATTAACTACAACAATTCTCCAGGACTCATAAAACCTCTGACCTAAATCATCTATTTTATGTTTTTGATATTATTATTCTCTGCTAAATCAACCATCTTTGATTCTCTCCACTTGTTGTGCACATGAAGTGATTAACAGTTCACCCAGCAGAGTGGTTTGTTGTTGAAGGGTCAGTGCTCTACTGGCAGTCAACAAAGGAGGGGAAACCACCACATCTACGTGTAGCAGCAGATCAATAGTCCACAGCTAAACAAACCATCAATCACTGAGACACATGTGACCCAAGGCCCAGTGCCTCCCACTACCCTCATACTTGATGATGAATAAACTATGACCCCTGAGACTCTACGATCCAAATCACACACAATTCTGTCTTTAATTGCAGAGCTACTTGCTATTTAGTTTCTTTCTTCTGTAGTTTCTGCATGAGACACAAGAAAGACAACATGTGCTGAAGGTGTGATATGACTGTGTCTCCAGTAAAATTAGAGAACAGCACCATCTTGAGGTAGTTTCACCTCAAGAGCTACAGTTTAATGTAGATTTGTACTTGAAAATGTAACAAATCTTTGCGTAATCTTAATGAGGCTCCATCAGCCCCATGATCCTTAACAGGAAAAGCAGTAAGGATAATCTTCCTGCTAAAATACTGGCAAATATATTTCAGTAAAATAGTTTAATAAAAAAATATTATAAATAAGCGTGATTTAATTATATTGAACAAAAATAGATCCCTTAAGAGACCATATTCACCCGAGTTTTTTGGCATGTATAAAATGTATTGTACACTTTGACCACATTTCAATCTTATATGTATACAAAAAAAATCTACACACAGCCCTGTATAATTTTTTATTTTTAAACACGTTTGCGAGAAACTGGACTTGCACATTGACAAAGGTGAAAAAAATAAGGAAATAAGTTGAAAATACTGCAAAAGTAAATATTTCACATGTCAAATAGACAATGCATGAGGATGGGTGCCAGTGATGTCACTTCCTATTAACCTCTTTAAACTGTTTTAAATATTTAATAACACTGACATTTAATTCTTACAAGGTTAGGTAAAGTCACTATATCACAGTAAGTAAAGTCGGTTAATTACCGTATGGTTTTATTCAGTCTTCCGAAATGCTAATAGAACAATTTAAAAGTACATTATATTATTATGTGAACTTAACTTAAAGCTAGATTTAACTAATCATTTTAACTTACCTAACATTACGTTTAGGATTTGTATTTCTCTTTAGGATTTGGACTGAAACAAGAACAGGAAGAGAGAAGAAAAGGAGGGGAAATATATCAGGGTTCACCCCTCCACACCTCATTTGATAGCATTTCAACCCAAACCACTACCGTCCCTTTCCAGCAACCACAGGCAGGCAACTGGGACTGTTTCCATTTAAGAATGAGATTCCAGGAGGAAAAAAGAGGTAGAAAAGAAAAAACACTCCCAACCTTGGTAATGAAAGAAAATGAGGCACACTGTGAACACTGTGGCTGTCACCACTCAGGGAACGCTGGGAGAGTTGGCGGGGGGTAGACTGTCGTACGCCAGTCGTGTCCACGGAGGTGGAGGGCCGCCAGGCAGCTGTGTGTTTGTCTTGGCATCTCGGTGCGGAGCAAATGGAGAATAAAGAACCTTTTGTGCTGCCAAGCAAAGGATTGAATTTCAATTTAAATGTCCAACAGCATCTCACCTTATCCTCTCCTGGCACAATTATAGGAGAGACCAGTATCCAGAGAGACCAGGCCAGAGGTCAGGCAGTATGTGAGAATCTTTTTTTTTTCATTTGGTTTTAGCTACTTGGAGGTAATGCTTGGTGGGATTTACCACAGTGTGGATCGACTGTCAGCCAGAAAAGCATCTTAAATTCAAGTTTTCACTTCTGCAGTTCGCTTGTGTCAAAAAATCTTAATCTGGCAAATGAAAGATAAGAAATGTCTAATTTTATTTTTTTATGACAGCAATTTCAAAAAAGCTACAACAAATCAGAGCTGCCAAATAAAAAATCTCCCTTTTTTTCCACTTTCTTTGGTGTAGTCTTAATTTTAACAATCTTACGTGAGAACACTGATGGCAATAGAAAACTAATAGAGCATGAAATTTCTTTACTCAAGGTCCACTTAATTATTTCCATGTAATTTTAATCTTGTTGTGATTGGGTGGAAAACTGAACCAGCTTTTTTCCCCAGGACCCCCCAGCACTGCAGCAAACCATGCTGTGACACTAGCTTTCATAAAACACTAGAGGGAGCTCCACGCCAGCTGCTCGTATCAGACAGCAGATGCCTGCTTGAATGAAATCCTACCAAAGTGTGGTCACTGCTGAATGCAGTAAAACACTAGGCTGTTAGCAGTGAATGACATTTGTGTTTGCAAGTTTGTCACTAACTTAGAATGTTCAGAGCATTTACAGCTGTAATTTTTTTACATCATTATTATTATCATTAAAATGTACCCGGCCAATGGATTCAATAGATTTTTTTCTCACTACAACATCCAGATTTTCGTCAGGAATATTTGATCTTGCAACACAACTTCAACTCTGAATGACTGACTGCAGTAAACTCATTTGTAGCGGGTTTCACAGCATGTGGTTAAGATTAGAGAAAGACAGTGGTCTGGATTAATAGAGAAAAAATTAACTTGACAACAGTCTTTTCATAATTTTAACCAAACCCAACCCCACACTGGCCTCTGATGCCAAGCTTGTTTCAGGTATATCGTCCTGTGCACTAAACGCTCTCTATCCATCCCAACCACCTCCTTCAGTAGAGAATATCCCTGCACTGCTCCCAGGTTGTCACAGCTGCTGCCAGCCTGGGTCACAGAAGCCTTGACAACACTGCACCATGTTATAAAGTGTTTTTTCTACTATAACAATATAATTTTTTACATTCTGCAGCTGTAACAGGCAACTAATATGCACACAGATATAAATGGGTGTGAATCAGTCAGTGAGTATCACAAGGGGAAAGAAAATATATAGTTTGTGTTTTTTTCCACATTAAAAACTCTTTTATAAATAGCCTGCATCCTTTTGACGCTATACTTACTGTGCTGTGTGACATGCCTTCCCATAATTAAGATTTATGTCAGCCTTTAAGGTAGGAACAGTGATTTTATGCGGGGTTTCCCTCTCCGACGTCACACTACATCAGAGAGCGATGGAAAAAGGTGAAATGACTTTTGAAAAGGAAAGAAGAAAGTAAAGAACAAACTGGATGAGAGATAAATATGGGGTGTATCACAGTCACATTATATTCTACTCCTATATTTTGCTTAGCTCTGTCACCTACTGCTGTTGGAACAAATAGCATCAGTATCACAGCAGTCGTGCTTTTCTAAAACTAGATATTTTTACACAGTGACACATCAACTTTTTAAATCATATTTAAACTTTTACATTACCTATCAAAAACTAAGAGTACAAAAACACCCTTGTAGGTTTCAGATTTCAGAGACCCACATCAGGTGAAACCCAATCTGCACTGTTTTTGCAGACGCTGCTGCTCTATGACCTGATACTGTTGCGCTAACAGAAACACCATGTTGTTCATTATGAGCCCTGCAGGACTGGACAAATGGCAGTTCAATCCTCCATTCATGGCCGGTGAAATACGAGCTGGCGTTTTCTCCAGACTCATTCTTCAGGTTATCCTGCCATCCACAGCACACACAGGCATTCCTCTATTTCTACTGTAGCCCAGCTAATAATGGCTAGCACAAGGTATGCATTATATTGCCAGGTAGGGAACCAGTTCTATTATTTTAGCAGTTTTTCAGTTTTTCTAGGAAGCAGATGGGATGTTGAATGCTAAAAGCTGAACCAAAACCAATGCAGATGTGCATCAGTCAATAATTTTTGTTATCTTCCATAGAGTTTCCCCCGTCACTGTGTCTGTGCTGCTTGAAACGATCACACTTTTGTTATTTGAATATTAATTTCAACCTCCAATCGCTATGCAATTCTGTGACACTACAACCTTTTTTAGAGCAGACTTTATGACTTTGCACCAAAGCCCTGCCACTAGCTCACCTAAATGGAATGAAGTCATTTTTAAAGTTATCAATTACAACTGTGCTTTACCAGCAATGACTAGTCAAAATTTCTGCCAGAGAACCGGTCAGTAGCATGAGCTCAGCGCTCACTGTTTTCTCCAGTATATCATATAAAACTCCATCACAGAGATTGGCTTTGTTTCGTTTCCCTGAGAGCTAACTGCTCCTCTGAGACCACCACTAAACAGCTTGCTTTTGACAGCACATTTGCTGATTGGAGCTCTTTATTTAGAAAATTTTGTATCTGTGAAATTGCTTTTCCATCTCTCTCTGAACAAAGCTTGATGACGGTGTGATTGCTACACCTGATCTTTACTTTCCGAGCATGCCAGAGCACTGTCTCTTTAGAAACTTCGAGTCTATATGATTTGATACTGAGAAAGTCCCATCTTAGAATAATAATTTGACTTCTGACAGTTTCAATTACAGTACTTATAAAATGTATTCACCTCCTCTAAAGCATTCACCGTTTCATTTTTCATACATCATCAAATCGTCTGCGATTTACTTGGCATTTTTCACACTTTTCAGCAGAAACACTACAAAATGGATGGATACAAATGTCCAAGTTACTGACTATGCCTTGGAGCAGAGCTAATTATGATTAGAATTCAAGAGATATGCCTGCTGTAGCCATATATACTAAATATATATAGATATACTGAGTGGGTACTATATAGATGCAGTGGAAAACCTCTTTCATGAGCGAGTTGATATCACACAATAGAAAAATGCAAAGAGAATGTTATGAAGGAACTCCTGATATGAGACATACTGTGTTGTATATGCATAGACTGTGGATATTACAACAACTGCTGCCTGGGCTCTTCACCAGTCAAAGCTTTATGGGAGAATGACAAAGAATAAAGGTCTTTAAATCTTGCCTATAGCATCCCAGAAGGCATGTTGGAAATGCTGTGGTCAACTACTAGATGTTTGTATGGTTAGATGAGACCAAACTACATAATAAACCTTTTGGCAATCAGACTACACAACACTACTATACTATGTTTGGCGTAAACCAAACAATGCACATCATCGCAAAAACAATTCCCACCGTGAAGCATGGGGGTGGCAACATCATGTTGTGGGGATGCCCTGGTAGGCTTCTGTAGGTCAAAATTAATGCAGTAAAATACACAGTAGTCCAGGAGGAATACCTGATTTACTCTGCAAGAGAACTATATGAGAAGATTTGTTGTCCAAAATGACAAGAACCCAGGCCACACAGCCAATGGTGCACCTACACGCTTTCACAACAGCAATGTTTTGGATTATCCAAGTCAGAGCACATACCTCAGTTCAATTGAGAATGTGTGGCTGGATCAATCATGATCCTCATGTAACCTGACAGAGTTTCAGCGGTTTTGCACAGAAAAATGGGGGAATAAAATAAATAAAAAACAAGCTCAGTGCTGTAATTGCTGCCAAAGGTACATCTGTGAAATTCTAACATGAAGAGGAGGTTGGTGGATAATTCTTACTGTATGCAATCACTATATTTCTGTTTTAGAATTTCAATTTCTTTTGGTTATTTTGTGTCTTCACTTTTATTTTCACTTCACTTTGACATACAAAGAGTTTTCAGTGTAGAAAAAAAGCTGAATGAAATGGACGACCATTCGATGCTGGTGGAGAACTGAACAGCTGACATTACCATCTCAGGGGACATGAGGAGGATGGCTAGAAACTGACTGAAACTTTGACTGGAACATTTTTATTCGAAAATTGCATTAGGATTAGGTTTACGACAGTGGTTTATGTTTTGACAGCATGAATTTATTTAAAGTTAGCTTTGTAAATTGTGGTGTGGTTAAACAACAGAAATGTCCACTAAAATTGTAAACTTCACTCACAGAAGAAACATCTTGACATCAGGTTAGAATTAAAAGCAGATCATCGGAGTTTAGAGTAAATGTTTCCATCCATCTAACCTCCAAAACTTTGCTTTCATTTCAATGCCAAACTGCTTATTTCTCAACATCTTCCTCTTTTGGTGGTTTAGAAATGTTGTTTTTAAGACATGGACTTCAGCCTGAATTCTTAAAGGGTTATGGCACATTCAGACTCTGTCATCGGTCTTACTGAAACAGAAATTCATTGTTGATGCACGATAATTAAGCAGGTAGGGGGTTAGCGTATTGCCCAAATACACTTTGGGGCAATTTCCTGGAAACACAAACATTGTACAGCATTTGCATATGCTAAAACAACTTGGTTGTTTTTATAGTCAAATAGCTAGAGAATTATAATCATGATTTTTCCAGCTAAATTTCCCCTGGAGAAAATCAATTTCTTGTTAATTTTTGCTAACTAAACTTTTAGTTGAAGTTAAGTGAAAAAGCTCTTGCATGTTATGCTATGAGCACCACAAAATAAATCCCATTTCCCTGTGTTGTATTTGTGTAAGGGCAAAAAAAAATGCCCCTCCAAAATTATTAGAATTCCTATTATTTACACGCAGATACATTAAACATATAACTTTTTCTATCAGATGACTGAGTGAGTTAAATTAAACTGTATTTGGGGAGTGTGGGTGCTTTCCCTTCAATTTCCTCTTTAGCTCGTGAACTGCATGTTCAATCAGGTGAAGGTCTGTTGATTGACTTGTTCCTTCTCATGATGTCCTCCATTATGTTTCCTGGCTTGCTGAATCTTACTGCTGATGAGGGGTTTGCATTTTGTTATGTGGCCTCTGTATCTCTGCTCATTAAGTCTTCTTCGAGTGGTGGATTGTGATACCTTCACCCCCGCTCTGTGGAAGTTATTGCTGATAACGTTGTTGTTTTGGGTTTTTCTTGACAGCTTTCATTATGCTTCTGCTATCAGCTGTTCTGTGTATGTTGCTCACTAAACCAGTGGTTTCAATCTTCTTCAAGACATACCAAATCATATTGGCTATGCCCAGTTTACAATGCCTTTGACGGATTAAAAAAAACTTGGTTTTCTCCTATACAGCTCTCTAAAGGAGCTTCCTCACATCAACTCCAGACAATGTCTGGAGAATGAGGTCTGGACATTGTAACACACAAACAAAAGACCGTCTGTGTCAGACACATCGTCACTTATTGGAAATATTCCTTTTGAATTAGGCTACTATACCAATAGTGTGTCATAACATATTTGAAAGGAGCTACTCCCACTAACAAACGAGGAGATGAGAAACCCAAATGTAGTGATGAGGAGAGCACAATTATGAGTAAAAGTAAAAATGTCACACAAGCTTATGACGCATTTCCTAACCTTAATACATGTTGAAGTACTGTATAAGTGAAAAGGAAACGAGAATTACTCAAATGCTTTTTACAGGAATCAAAACCCAAAGGTTTCTCAAATACTGGGGTCAAGACCATATGTGGTTTTGCTTGACTGAATCAGAGTATGCATTTCACTGAAATATAGATGTCATGGAATATCACAATGACAAGAAGTGATAAAGTTGTGGCTAATGGATCAGAAAAGACTGAGAAACCTTTACTCCACTGTGACTCTTAGACCATACTTTACACTATACGAGGTGCTGTAAGTGTAGTAACACGTGTCACTGAGGCATGGCTTCCACGTGTGTGTGTGTGTGTGTGTGTGTGTGTGTGTGTGTGTATGTAAGCACCCACACACATATGAAACAGAAGCCCCTAGGGAGTCTTTTTTTCATCCCCCCCCTCTTAAGTGCACTAAATAAACTGATAGAGCTGGAAAAATCCTCCCACTGGAATATCATTCTGACATCCAATTTATAAGTGTTTTCATAGCAGCTTGTGATTTTAAGTTTATTTAATCAGTGCAAACACAAAGACATGTTGCAAATAAACCACTGTCAAAAGCCGTGCCCAAACTTGATGGGCTCATCACAGGGTGCCAACCAGCCTCAGGTTCTTTTTCATGAGCTTTGATTTGGCTGTGACTTGCAGCGTTAACTATGTCGGTGAACAAACACCCACAAAATGAAAAGAATACATGATTCTGTGTGCTTTAAATTGAGAAGATGAGACATAATCTGTGTGAAAATGTGTTTTCATAAGAGTAATGCAGAAAGACTAGCATCTGATGATTGCCTGTGTTCCAATCAGTCACAACAAATGTAATGCTTTGTTCTTAAACCAACTATAAAATACGAAATTGGGTCCCACATTCACGTATCTTACAGTATAGCATATTATAATATTTGTGTTGTTCCACTACCTCAACAGAATGTGGCAAGATTGTTAGATGGCTAACATCTGAGATACAGTATAGCTAGAAAGATGGAAAAATGACAGAAAGCAAAGGGCCAACTTGCGATAATGTGCTCTACTGTATTGGCAAATGTTAACTGGAGGCGTTTCATTTGCCAACTGTTATTTAGCTTTCTTAAAGTCATGACTAGTACCGTTTTTAATAGCTAGAGTAGCAAATACACATTTATGTTAGAATGTGGATAGTATACACTCTTTCATTTGCTCAGATACACAGATGAAAGAAAAACAGAATTGAATTAAATTTAGTTCTTACATATAGCGCCAAATGACATGAAGTCAACTTAAGGCACTTTACAGTGTAAGGTTTAAGGCCTTACAGAATATAACTATCTATACAATTATACAGAAAACCCAAGAAGCGCACCTGAGCAGCACTGGGCAACGGTGGAAAGGAAAAAAGTCCCTTTACCTTCAGCAGAAGCGGGCTCATTGTGGCCATATGCCTCCACCGATTGGGGTGAGAAAAAAGAGGTGAGAGAAAAGAATGTGATTTTGCACTGAATATTGAAAAAATATATGCAGCATTTTAGGGGTCTGAACAGTCAGCTAAAACGACCAATTACATCATGCCTGTTAAGCAACCATATTAATTTCCTGTCCCACACAGCATTATGTCTATGACTGTAATCATTTGCCTCCTTGTTCCAAATGGCTTCCATGGGAAGAATTTGGTTTTTGGGTGAACGTTAGAGTCACATAATACCATTAGGGCAGGTCTGTGCAGAAACAAAATCAATGAGAGAGAAACCTTTAAATCAAAGAGAGGAGGAAAAATTTGCAAAAATTACTTCAATGTGACCGGGATCTGATGATGTGAAAAGAGGGGTAAACTCTGTACCTCAAACACACCTGAAGTTGCTGAAACTTGGGGATCGATGTATCAGTGTCAGATCACTGTGATAATGTTAGTGCATTATAAATAAAGCAATTGAAATATGCCTTCCTGTTCGTGATTGCTGTTTTTTGAAATTTTTACTGGCTCTTGCAGTTTTATTGCAGAAAAAAACTAAAATCATCACATTTCTAGAAACTAGTAGCTGCAAAATTAATACTTTTAGGTTACATCGATCCCAAAAAAACATCTGATGCGTAGGTCTGTGAAGATTCTCAGTCATCCAGGTGAAGTTGTCTGAAGGTGGGTCATGCCAACTGGACTTCTGATTTAATTAGTAGGTTGACGTCGAGGATCAGCAACCCACAGCCACCCTCGTGTTGGGATTTGTTAGGTTTACTATATAAATTTACAGTGCCTTGCGAAAGTATCCGGCCCCCTTGAACTTTTCCACATTTGGTCACATTACAGCCACAAACATGAATCAATTCTATTGGAATTCCACGTGAAAGACCAATACAAAGTGGAGTACACGTGAGAAGTGGAACGAAAGTCATACATGATTCCAAATATTCTTTACAAATTAATAACTGAAAAGTGGGGTGTGCATAATTATTCAGCCCCCTGAGTCATTACTTTGTAAAACCACCTTTTGCTGTGTACTAATACAACGTGTACTCCACTTTGTATTGGTCTTTCACGTGGAATTCCAATAGAATTGATTCATGTCTGTGGCTGTAATGTGACAAAATGTGGAAAAGTTCAAGGGGGACGGATACTTTCGCAAGGCACTGTATATAGTTGTAAATGTTTTCCATTCAATATTGTAAGTTCTTGCCTCAAGATAATTGTTATTATAGTGAGCATTTTGAATTTCTATTGTATTTCTTACAGTAGATCCACTATTGCTTCATTTTGACAATCTTATAGTTTGCCTTAAAAAGTCATGTTCTGCCTAATTTTATGTTTATAACTTAGAGTAAAATAAAGGTATTTTGATTTGCTATGAATTTCTATTTATGTATCTACAACATCTAATGTGTTGCAGAAATGGGCTTCCATCGCTTTGGGGAAGTTAGAGCTACTATTTAGTCACACAATCCACTTTATGACTCACAAAACTAATCCAACCTACGAACAGAATCAGAACAGTCAAGTTAAATCAAAATTTTAGGCCTCACAAATTTTAATTATAGGCCATTAAGCAAACAGATATTGTACTGTCTTTCTACATCACCTGCAGCTGTTATGAGCCATAATTTACTAAATTATCTGAGCATCTATAATCTAATCATTATCTCTGTAGAGTGCAGAAATCCACATTTTTTGCAGTAACTGAAACTTGAACAGTGACTGTAATAAAACTTTAGGCCCTTGATCCTGTGTATTTGTTCAAGGTTATATATGTATATACACATACTTTTGTCGCTGCAATGTTTCAATTAACACATAACCAAATTTGTGCATTCTCGCATAAAAAGTTTAACTTGTTATCAGAGGAAAGGGGACATTTGTAATTACAGCTTCTAAATATGTGGATTCTTTACAAAGAACACCTGTACTGTGAACATTTTCCACAAAGAATGGTGCCAGGAAAACTAAATGTGCAATGTGTGTTCAATTCAGGCGGAAAAAAACCCATAAAGCTGTCTTTTTGCATTAATGGATCATGATAACATAATAAGCAGGTGGCCACAGTTCAAAGTCAGCCCCCAGAGTGAGCTAGAGAATCAACCTGGAGAATAAACACTAATGTTCTGGAGTTACAAAGAAGATGATGGAACTATCCCAGGAGAAAGACAGCAGTCAATGAAAGCTGCTATTATAAATGAGTAACTAACCTTTAGATGGATCTAATGCTAGTTTTCCAGTTGGCTGACTGAAATTATGAAACAAATATAATCACAAGATGCTTTGTTTGTAATTGAATGCACAGTTTCCAAATTCCTCTTACAGGAGACACTTCAGACACTTTACTGTTCCCAGAGGATGCATCCTATTGACCATCTACTAGAATGAGAACGAATGAGCAAAATTTTTATTTATTCTAGCGCCAGCATAAGGTCAGTATTTGTGTTTGAGTGTCATGAAATGTGCTGCACCCAGTTATGGCCCACACAATAAAAACTGTAATTACTTTGGTGAATTTTCCTCTGCCACGATTGTCAGTTAAATTCTTCCCAATACCTTGCTTTACAGAGTGACCAATATAATGACATTTATGTTAGCCTCAGTTCTACATTATGTCTATTAACATCTGTTAGTATGCAAACATGCCTAACTAAAAGACATAAAGAAGACTAAAGGCCCCTAAAACCTATAGCATATTCCAAACCCAGACAATATGATCTGATGCTTTTACAACAATGCTCACATTAACAAAGTTTAAGCAATGCTGCTGCAAAAAGCATTGAAACTGAGTACAGAAAAAAACACAGTGTAAATTTGTTTGAAAATATATGAAAACCTCAACTTTGATTGTCGGAGTCACTCACGTGGAACAAAAGCAATTGCAGTATTTATATAGTATAATTTGTATTGCCGGTCTTTTGTTTTGTAATTCATAGTTTTTACCATTGTGGTACTCAGTTTTGTCCATGTGCTCTCTAGTTTTTCTTTGTAATTCTCAGTTAGGTCATTATGGCAAACCCTATCTCTAAAATATGATATTTCTATGCAACTAAACAGCAAATGCAAAAAAACCAACGACAATATTTTTGTATGGCACATAATGTACTGGCAGGATTACATTCAATGGCAATGTTATTTTTAAATGATTGATACATTTAGTAACGGAAGCAAGCTGCAAGGAGATGGATGGAGTGTATATAATGCACAAGACTTGGCTTTTTACTCCAGTCTGGGTTAAGTTTAAGCCAAAAAAGCACTTTGGTTAAGGTTAGGGAAAGATGAAAGTTTTGTCTAAAAGTCATCAAGTATGTTGTACATAATTTTTAAGAGTCTAGGTTGTAATTGGACCACTGTTAGGTGTGGGGATTCTGTGTGTTGGCTTTTCTATTGGTTTGCTAACTCTCTAAAAAAAACTCTGGGGAGTGATGACAGAATTACAGCAGCAACAGCACCCTTCTGCAATGTGTTCAACACATTTTTCTTTGAGTAAGAAGTTGAAATCAGCTAGGATTTTGACACTGTTACATTTTTCAGCCTGAATGTGTACATAAATTGCTTGCCAGAAAGAAAGTCTATAATTTTTTATACTGATAGTCGCCGTATTGTGTTGTGGTTGGTTAAGCGACAACGCTACTACATCATATAATGCTAATCTGTCCGTACAGCTGAGAAAAGAACATTGTTCCTATCAATTAATAATTCAATATAATCAACCGTAGACTTAAAACGCATAACGTTACAGCTGTAGGTCCTCAAAACTCTTCAAACCTACATGAAGTTGCTATTGTTCTTGACACCTTGAAGTTGCAACTATTCTATCTCTACAGCTCTGGTAGTACCAGAATGGAACTGGGCTGTGAGGTGACTGTGGCATAATGGTTAAACAACTACAGCTACTACAATAATGCACCCTGGCCCAAAAGAAAAAGTAGGGCTGTTCAAGGTCATTACAAACCTTGGACAATGACTCTTTAGTATTAGAATTTGATAAATTCTGTGCAATAACATTTGGAAAATCTAGACTTCATTTCTCTATTCATTTCTCTATTCATGTATCCATGGAGCCAATAGGAAGTCAGCCAGCACCAACAAAGTCTTAGATGCATGTGCTCCCAGAGTGAAAAAAAAAGCCAAATGGGCCCAAGGCTGTACTATCTCCATGTAAAGGCAGCTAAATGTGGAAATACTGTTAATACTACATGTTTTCATTCCTTTTTGTAAAGATTTAAAGGAAAACATGAATAACGATTGTGTACCCAAACATTATAGCAAACTAACTGGAACAATAGGCCAGAGGTATGACTATTCTGTCAGGAGCAAAGGTGGAGGTAATATAAAGAGCTTATAGAGCCATAAATAGTGCACTGGGAGGAGTTCTGGAGACCAGCTTGGATAACAGGACATCAGACTTTAACAAAGGAGACAGTAGTTTATTTTCTGTTTCCAACCAACAGTCATTGGTCTTTTTTTTAACCACAACCATCGTTTTTTCCCTAAACTTAACCAAGTGTTTGTAACCATGACAACAAAGGTCCCCGACAGTTAAAAAAGAAGTAACTTCAACCCAAATCATAAACTTCCTTTAACTTTCTCTAAACCCAAGTCGTTATTTTGCCTAAACCACAGTAAAACAGAGAGATGTTGAAACATTAAACATGTATTTTTTGTGACTACTTTAAAAGGCACAGAAAAGCTAAGTTGTCCTGCCATGGGAGTGTCCTAAAACATCTGTGCATAGTATTTGTCATTTCTTTTAGTAGACTTGTCCCTTCAGCAAAACAACAAACAGGATTCACCCTTTTACCCCACCCCACCCCACAATCATGTATCTATAGTACTATAGCTCACTTGAACGCTAGTGAATTACTAACATCAGTATAAAGCAAAACCTGAAACCAAAACCATGATGCACACATCTGCAGTGTGTTGCAGTTCTGTCTTCTGGAACCACGAGTCACCCAATTTCTTTTGCAGTGAAGTGGCTGACTGACATTCGCAAATTTGATTCAATACCTGGAATATGATAGTTGTTCTTGTGTGAGCCTATTAAACTGTTACTACTCTTTGTGCACTCTGCTACGAGTGTAGGTAATTCGTACTGTGAGGCATTCAGGGAAAGCATAGACTGTAGATTTCTAAAGCCAGCAGCCCCCAATAACTAAATTAAACTAAAACTGAGGTATGAATTGAACCTACTGCAAACAGTTGTTTTCTTTAGGATGTAGCATGGATTTGTGGGTAACTGATACTTATGATGTGTCATTTGATATCACCAGACAGCTTGATTTACTCTAAGCAATGTTTAGGTGATGAAAATGCGTGTCATAGGAAAGAGGGCACCCCAGGGCACGGCTAAATCCTGGTGAAAAGAGTTGAGGTGAGCTTGCTCTCCTTCTGCATCCTGGTCATAATTTTGCAAACTAACAGCTGCTTGTGCTTTATGAGGGAACAATTTATGAAATTCACTTAAAATTGTTGGCTTTGGAAGCTGGAGAGACTTAATTGAGCAACAACTGAACTTTTAATAGGCTGTCATGATGAATTTGGCTGATTCAGAGCCATGAAGGTCGCTCCTCATGCATCAGCTCAAGAACTGTGCGGCTCTTGTAAATGTGCCTCACATGTGTTGCAAACAGGGAAACGTGCCAACCTCAGTTTGCCTGCGGAATAGTGTGTTTTAAATCTATATAGTAAGATCTTGCAAACTAATTGACGTTATTTTAACAGCACAATTTCTGTCAAAAAAATCTACCAAGAGTAATTTTTCCTTAGGAATCAATCATCCAAGATCCAAAATCAGGTCGCCAAAGTTGACCCAGCTGCTTCCATTGCAGCAGAACTCTGAATTACCCTCTGTGGTTATATCTGACAGGCCATTGCAGTTTTTAATGACCAATCATAAATCTTATTTTTTTTTCCCACCCAATGTTTTTACAACTTGTGGCTGGTCACTGGTGATAGATACTGGGTGAAGTGCTTCGAAAACAGCATGGCTATGTTGACAGTGGCACCATATAACTATATCCTTAGACTTACTTTCTCACATCATCATGCAAGTCCACAGTGGAAGAGGACAAGGCTTGGTGAGAGGTTTCTAAAGAGGAAGGGATTTAACTGCTTGCTGAAAGCTATGAATTAAAAATCTGAGTGAATCAAAAATTCTACCACTACTGGAAAGTTTTTTTTTCTCCCTCCCTGAAGAAAAAGCCTAATCTGAGAAGTTTTATGTTATCAGGCTGAAGGAAATTAACAATCACTCCGTGTTTACTGCGAATATCCTCCTTCACCTTTCTCAGTGAAGAATCAGAATCATGCATTCATGCAGGAGTCATTTCAGGGATCTGATCCAGGACTGGAAGAATATAGTTACTGGAACAGCAAACCTACAATGACATCATCCTCTTAAAACTAATGGCTATTATTCAAAAACATATGGCTGCCGGCCACATGTGCAGTCCATCCCACACCCTCTTCTACTCATGCTCCCTTGTGGATTTCTCTAAAGTTTCCTTTTCCTTTGCTTTATCTCCTTTTCCTCCTGGATTTTGATGGCTGTTATAGTCATAATCGCACACTGCGAGCACTACTAGTGTGAGGCAAACAGCCCAAGGTTCTGGGCGGTTAGCAGCCACAAGATTGATATGACTAATCTGCTAGTTTGACTGCGATCCGAGAATTCCAGAGGAACCTGGTCTCAAGCGCAGTGTGCCGACTCATCCCTCTTCCTGAATACTGCAGACCCGCCAGAGACGTTAATGGTTTGCTGTGTCGAGCACAGTCAGTAAAAAGAGCCAAGAACACTTCTGTATTTAAATGACTTCATAAGTATATGCAGTCACACACTCTGCAGAGGCTCTAGTCCTACCACTGCTAGAGAAGATGCATTTCTTATTTGTTATTATATGAAATCATTTTAATGTTACATTCTAAATGTGATTTGTACATATGGTTAAATGTTTATGACGGCACAAGTTATGGCTGATAGAGCTGCCACAAAATCCTAAAATGCACATTTAAACTGGTAGTTACTGATTGTGCACCATAAAAGACAGAATACAGCTATACCATTAAATACAAAGGATGGTTTTATAGGAGTTGGGAGGGAATGGAAGCAGCTTTGAAGCCACATTCACTGATTAAGAACAGAAAAGTGCATGACATTTTAAAAGCTTAAAGCTCAACCATAGTTCAGATATCTATAAAACAAAACAGTTGGACCTGTTGAAGAAGGCAAAAAAAAGAAAGTCATGTTACGATGACTTATGCCAAATTTTTGTGCTATAAGTCTTAATAACACTTTATTGTTTCCTCCTGTTAATGTGAGGATGTGGAGTTGCATTTTAAATAGACATTGTTGTCCAAAGGTTTCCCAGATGGGTGTCTTTGAAATACAGAGGGAAGAAAGCTCAGTAATTTCAAAAACTATGGTGGCCCAGATGTGCTATATAGAAAGGTGAAAGGTGATTTTTTTGTATAAATCAATGTCTGATTGATGTTGATGATCAATGTCTGTTTTTCCAATGGATTAAAATGCAGATGTGGAAAACTAGATTTGAGAGACATACATGACTTTTCAGAATCAGATTAGTAAAAAAATATATAAAAATCAATGCAATAAAATGATTTTATTGATCTCCAGTGATAAATGTACAAGCAGCCAGCTGTACGTAAATTAATTAAAATTATAATTATTAAATTCAATAAAGGTTGATAGAATACATCGTCTTTACCAGCTGCAACACTAAAGCATGGCAATGTATCAGTAATTAAAATCTAACTAGACTTAGCAATTTCCGAGAAATCGCGTGGGGGAGCATGTTTGTCGCCGCAAGTTAATTCAAGTTGACAAAG
>JAUYWH010000027.1:2618783-2639818 GCA_034779795.1 Ctenopoma multispine | reverse complement strand
GAGGAAAGTTGATGAGAAGTTGAACGATGATTCCCATAGACGACAATGTTAAAAAAACGATGAAAAACGATGAATAAGATAAAAAGTATTAAAGAAAACGATGACAAAAATAATAGCAGATGTGTCCTAAAGAAGACGAACGTTTTGAAGTTTGAATGGAATTTCTACGACAAAGCGTCTGGGCCGCATTAACATCCGAAGAAAGGGTGGAATAATAATAATAAAGAGAAAAAGAGGATATCAATAGTGTAGGAGCATTCCATGCTCCCCCACTAATAATAATAATAATAAAGAGAAAAAGAGGATATCAATAGTGTGGGAGCATTCCATGCTCCCCAGGGGATTTGAATAAAAAACAAAAAATGTTTAATCCAAACTGACAAACACAAAATAGATTTTGTTGGGAAACACCTGAATGAATGTCATATACTAACAAATCTCTATCTACTTATGTGTAGAGTGAAAAAAAACCCACAGCATGAAAATAAAGTTTTTTTTAACTTTTTGAATTTTTCTTAATCTAGCTGTTAAAATGGCTGATATTGCAATCAGGGCCACCTGTATGGGGCTGTGACTATTAGTAAATGTTACTCCCAAAAAAGCTTTTAAAAATGTCCCCATTACGTTGCAAGCTACTGACGATGCACCATAAATCAGAAATTAAGAGGTCAAAAAGTACATTTGTAGTGCAAAAAAAAAGAAAATCAGTGCAACAGTGTAACTCATTGATGTATTTTATAGTTTTTGGTCAGCAGTGAAATGCTGGCCATAGTGTCAAAAACCTGTATTAGTAGATTGTTTTTAGGCTCAGTTCAGAGAATGAGATAGCTAAGTGTGTTATTTACACTTGCAATGAAAATAGTACTCCATCAGCTGTGCCAACCTGAGGTTTCCAGCAACACGACAAATGCAACAAAATGTTGTTTTGCAGATCATCTCTTAATAGGACAAAGCTGGATGTTGGCCCTGGGTTTTCTTGGGCTCTTTTGAAGGCAGCTGAAGCAATGATTAGAAAGCGAAGTCCACATCTGAGATATATTTCCCCCCCCAATACCAAAGGCATTACTGAAACCAGATGGGCACGACGTAGGTCTGTTTGATACTTCCTGGTTTTTAACAAGCCTTTTTATTGACAGGATGGTTTAAAGTTTTGTTGTTTACACATGTTGTAGTGACATGATGAATTTCAGCTCATAAAATTATTTAGATTAAATGATTTACATTGTTTCTTGTGCAGGGAAATGCAAGCTAGTCAGCAAGGCCCCTGGATTCCGAACACGTTTCCAAATCACTGTTCATGAATCAAATGAAACGGCATGGAAAAGGCATGCCTGTTCAGCATGGAAACCAAATCTGCCGAGCACAGACTTTGTGAAAACAAATCTGTAAAGTTTGACAGCTGATTAGACAGCTCTGCCCTTTGGTTAAGAAAGTATTAAACTTTACTATCGGCATGAGCAGTTAATGACGTATATCTCCGGATTAGAATTTACACACCACATATTGAAGCACCAACAGCCTGTGAAACCACAATGACGTTAAATCTTAAGACATCTAGAAACCAGAGAAACTAGAGAGGTTTGAATGCAAACATGAATGCATGAGCGATGCTTCGATGAGGGGATCTGGCACCATGATGCTTTATCTTCCCAGATAGCGTGACACTTTGGCACAGCTGACAGTGTTCTCTCTTCGACAAGACTGTAATAACAGAAGGTGCTTGTTTTGGCAGGTTGTGCTGTCTTTGCAAGACAGTTTAAGATGCCAAATATTTGCAAGTAACTACTAATACGTTATGTGCAGACATAAAATAAAGAACCCTTTTGGAGAGAGGCACTTCTTATGTCCTACACACACATGAATAAAGAGGCTTTAATGGGATGAGAAAAAAACGCCAAAACATTATTTACTAAAAATTTGCCTATATACCTGTGTTTCTGTGATCAGTTGTTGCACTGCACCGGCTCAGGGTAAGCGACAGTGGATCATTAGATGATGTCATCAGAACCAGGGCCACATTTTGAACCCATGGCCATCCAATCACTTACTTTTTAACACGTGATCAAGTAAATTCAAAGACACTTTTTAGATAAGTCGAATAAAAAAATGGCATCAGAACATCATTAATAACATACAGACTCAACATTTGTCCCTGCTTTGCTTTGGAAGAGACTTGGCTGATCAATTGGAAAGTAATGAAATAATTGATGTATTAAACAACCTACCATTTTGTGTCATGTTGTAATCATCAACGGTAAAACTACATTTTCGTAATTATTATTGGGCTTTAATAGTGTGATATTAGGTCCTATGATTAAACCCCTTTATTTTCTGTAGGCCCACATATACCATGACATCTGGCTAAATTGCAACTCAATTGTCCAACCACCATCACTGTCCCACTAATCTCAACAACCCCACTTAATTAAAAGCTTACACACAGGGTCGTAGGGTGGGAACCCTCTAAATAACCGATGTTTCAGCGGAACCACAACCCTGAGAAGGCTAAAGTTGTCTTGTCTTGTCAGCAACCCCAAACTCAACCCAACCCTTTGTGAGAAAGTACCCCATATTGACAATCCATTAAACAAGCCACCAAGCAACTAGGTTACACAACAATCTAGTCAGCATCCTACTACCATCCAGCCAAAGCCCAATATGACAAAAGAACCAGCCAAACATCCTTTGCTACCTCGTGTTAGCAACCAGTATCAAACCTATCTTGAGCTAAGCTCATGTTAGCAAGCAAACAGCAAGCTCGCCAGCATGTCATAACTGACATAATCAACCAACACACAGACATATGAGTTTACAATTTCTTGAGGTCAACATATCAAATTTGCACTCTTCTATGACTTCCTTGGAACCGTGGTCAGCCATATTTTGTGACTGTCTACTTTAGGTCCCACCTAATGAGTTTAAATGATACCAAAGCTCACAAAAGTAACTCACACTGTTGACTCCATAGATGCATGGCTGGCACCATGTACATATCTGATCTGAAATGTCAGCAGACCTATAGGGAGGTAATCTGAGTTAACCTCAGAAGATTAGATCAAAACCTGTCACCAGCTGGAATACTGACCAGTAAGATTCCTACAGGTTCCTGATGGAGACAATATAAGGTGATAAATAATAAAATGAACATATTTTTATAGGCCAGTTGGATCACTTTGGGTCAAACTGAGGGAACCAAGAGGTGCACCAATTTTGACATGAAGCTTGACCGATGAATTTAAGAACCTGGGACCTTTTTGCTTTGAGACAACAGTGTTAACCATTAGACCATTGTACTGCCCCCTAAGGCGTAAATTAATAAAAAAAAATAACATAAGAGACGCGATTTTGTTTTTTCTTCTCCATATTTATGTAAAATTTGTATGTACATGTAATTGGCAGCAATGCAACACTCACATTCAATTCACATAGTGCTAAAATGGACCAGCGACATTCGATCAAAACCAACCAGAACAGAGAGATGGTGATAACTTTTGCACTTTTTAAACGTTTATAACTAGAACGTGTCTTCTATTACATGTGAATAATAATTATTGCAGTTAGACTGGATGTAGTAAACAGTGGTAATAATATTTAGCCAAATTTCAAGTGACAACATACGACAAAATCAGGAAAACTGCCACGTGGGTCTACACATTATCTTGTGATGCAGACAATGTGGTGGTGATGATTCTTGGGATTTGTGATTATTCAAGTAAGAAGATTAAAAATGAAAAGATGATTCTAAAAATTAGTGATAGTGCACTCTTTTGTTTGATAAAAAATTTTATCAATAAGATTCAACAGGAACCTTATCTGAAGCCACTTTGTATCATGTTGCTTTCAGAACTCAACAACAGCCAATTCTGTGGCTTACTTTGATTGATTCTATAATGTATTATTATATGCTCAGAAAAAGAGATTTAAATCAACAATTGGACACAGATGGGAAGATCAACACCTCTCACATATCTGTAAGCTGAAGTCGAAGCAACTACCAGCAGACGTTTCGTTGAAAGAAGTGGAGTGGGAAGTAACAGCTAGCCTGATTCCTGACCTCAAAAATCTGTCTACCAGCACATTTAAATCTCACTAAATAACACGTTAAATTTCATTTGTTTATTATGTACAAAAAAAGGTAATGACATTTTTTTCTTTTACCTCAGGACAGGGCCAGGCTAGTTGTTTCCTCCTGCTTCCAGTTTTTATGCTAACATAAGCTAACAATCTGCTGGCCGTAGCTTTATATTTAGACACGAGAGTAGAATCGATCTTCTCAGCAAGAAAGCAAATCATGTCCAACTAGTCCTTTCAGCAAATCCCACTGACCTGTGGGATGAAAGTATCTACATACATATTATGGAAATGATTTCAACGAGCAAGGGATTTTAGCTACAATGTCCTTTTCATAAGCAGAACAAGGAAACCCATCCCATAATTTGTTCTGTCATCACTCACCACATCCAACCAAATCTCAATGGGCATTCCAAAGTATATCTGTAAATATACAAAGATATATAGATATATAAACAGGACAATAGAAAGCAAAGTTTGGGATTTTAATGCTTGTGCAAGTCCATATGTAGGATGAATGCAACCAGAGGTGGGGCTGCGTCATTTTATTTGAAGACGTTGGGAAAGATAGGACATTTGTAGCTCTTGAGTTTCTTGATGGCCTTCCTGAACTCTTTGCTGCTCTTGTCCCACTTGTGGATGCCTGTGAGGAGGTACTGATTTTCCACCTTGCGACCCATGATTAGGTACTGGTTTCCCAGGTTGTCCAGCTGCTGGCAGGGGCAGTCCGCACCATTTTTCAAGTACAACACCAGATTCTTCAGGTCCTTCTTTTTCAGGGGTCCTGCTTTCATCATCTTCTTCTTCTTCTGCAGGATGACCTTGCGGTCTGTATTTTCTTTCTTCACTTCCTTGATCTTGCTCTTGAAAGCTGCATGTGGAGAGAAAGAAAAAATAACAGTTACCTTGCGTTTAAAGGTAGGGAGAAGTCCTGCAAAATGTTCAGTGTAAGCACAGTGTTGCCACTACCGACAGCTCATTAATATTTTATGAGCACAAAAATGCCAGACACGCACAGCGTGCCACCCTCTCTAGCAAAATAAAACATAACAAAGGGCATCAGTGGCAAGTCAGTCCCACAGTTTCTTTTGAGAGCAAAGGTCTTTTACAGGTTGAATTTTCCACTGTAAATGTCCTGCATTGTGTGTATCTTTGTCACAATGCTTTCAGAAAAATCTAATATTGATGATATTTAAATAAACAAAAATATTGGCGGGTGACATGGTGGTGTAGTGGTTTGAACTGTCGGCCGAGTGCCTTTCTGTCTTCATGTCCCCCCCTGTTTCAGTGGATTTTCTACAGGTACTCCAGCTCACTCCCACAATCCAAAGACATGTTGTTAGGTTAATTGTGGATTCCAGATTGCCCATAGGTGTGAATGTTTGTCTTTATATGTTAGCCCTGTGATGGACCGGTGACCTGTCAAAAAAATGTACCCCACCTCCAGTACTCACATGACCCCTGAGAAAACAAGCAGTTAGGATATTGGATCAATATTAGCATTATCTTTAAAAAAACAATATGAGTCAAGCTACAATAATGTGACAAATGTTTCCATATCTATTGAGAAATTGTTAAATATATCTATGAAGCATGTGTGGTCACTATGGTCCAGCATAGTGGATACCAGGAACAATCAAAGCATTTCATACTTATATCAATATTATTAATGCATTTAATACTTATACCACTCTGTAATATTACAGACCAACTAATACTGGATTGCAGAAATCAATACTAATATCAAAACTGAAAATACAAATTGCAGAAACAATATATTTTTCATCAATCATTATTACGTATATATACAGTAGCATATCTATCAGTCTACTTCTACATTATGTGGGTCTGTTTTCTCTTGTTACCACTGCATTGGTGCGTACTTTCTTGACTTTTACCTCACCTTTGTTCTTTTCAGATTGCCTATATTATTCTTGACGCTTCCCTAAACTCTTTTTAACCTTCTAATCTTACTGTTTCCGCCAGTTCCCCTTCTGAAATGGAGCAAGTGTCTGACTGTGGTGGTCCAAATCTCGCAACGCCTCTACTCATTAAGTCTCACCATCTTCCACTGATGTACTATGGTGATGTGTGCAGTACAGACAACCAGGAATTATATAAAAAAAAAAAAGCATCATGCTATGTCCAATTTAATTGAGAGAGCTGGCGCTGGGATAAATCACTGAGTCGTGTCAGAGATATAGTCTTGTGACTTACAGTGCATAGAACAGACCGATTGAGCATGAATCATTTTCACACTCCAGCAAAGATCAGGACGGATGAAGCTGTAGCTTCTGCCTAATTTTCTCCTCCAAATCCCTACTCACAAACTTCTCACAGAATTGAGCTTGACATAAACACCTGAATTGGCACTTTAACAAACTTCCAAACATTTCATCTGCTTCTTTACACTTATGTATCCCGTCGTTAATTAAAGTGTTAAAAAAAAGGAGCTGCCCTGTTTTTCCCAGTATTAGGAGTGCACATGGTAGGGATTAAGACTATTATCCTCTGCCTCTGGTCTCTCGAATCGTCTCTGTGAGGAGGCTTAGTGTAAAATCAAAAAGGGCAAATTCATAATTAGTGAGTCATAAAAGTGAAGGCCTGGCCCACCCCTGAAAGGACTTCATCTTGATAAATCCTCCATCCTTTATGATCCCAGGAACTTTCTTTGCACCTCGTGTTTTTTGAGGGATTAATCCCCTCAGCAACATTACACAGTAAGAAGTTAAATAATTTAACCCTTTCTTTGCTTATGGCTGCTGAAATTTTCACATATTTCCTCTAATGTTTTCTACATTTTTAATTTTAAACTAGACTTACATATTTAGAACGTGCAATGGAGCAGCAATCAGCATGAAAATCCATCCATTATGGTCTTCAGGGTCAAACACAGACACTGAAAACTCAGTGGCACATGTCTCAATCAAAACAGCTACTGCATTGAATTTTACCAGTCAAGACCTCAAACAAGAATATGGCTGAAATTATTTAAATATTAGCAATAACAAGCAATACACTAACATGGCATACAAGATCAAATCCAAACAGTAATGAAAACTAACTTATACACAAACAGCCATGTATCACACTAAAGTTTAGTAACTTTCCTTGAGTATTTCTATGTTCTGCTATTTAAAATTGTTTCAGTTGCCATTTAAATTCCTCACCACAGCAATTATTGTTTAGTTCACAATATTGATCTCATCTGATAATAACTGGCCATTATGATCAAAAATATTCTTATTATATTCACCCAATGTCTCCCCAATGTGTTTCACAAACCTTTTCTCCTAATAATTCCAGTCAATGCAGCTAAAATGAGTAATTTTGCTTGAAGTTCCTTTTTCTATTCTTGTTGCTGACCCCTAACTGGGATCCCCATGTTGGTTTTTAGGCACAGGCAGGAGCCCTCCAGCTCCCAGGGTTTGATTAGCCCAGCAGGAGGGTTGTGCTCCTCTCTCCATACACAATAATGGCAAAACAACTGATCCGATAAGCTGACGTGATCAGTCCTCCTGCACAGGGCTGTCCTGTTGTTTACTGCATCAGCAGATAGAAGGAGCAATTTTGCCCCTGACAACAAAGTGAGGCGTCTGAGCCAGAGGAGAAATTTAATTGAAGGGTGCTGCAGTTTTCTGGGACAATGAGGTACCGTAAAACCTTAAGCACAGAGATAAATTGTGGTGGGAACAAAGTGTTGAGTGGGATGAGCAGTAAATCTGTTACCAGCTGAGTGCTGCAAATGTATGTGTGTGTTTGAAGGAGAATCAGCAGGATCTTAGAGAAATCAGGGAGTGGCAGTCCTAACTTCGGGAACTAAAATTGCTGAACTGAGAAGCTGTTACTTATTAACAGTGATTCTGATGAATTAGCTTGAAAGCACGCATCTAACTTACATCCAACCTCCTTAAGTTAAAAGCTGTCTGGCTGCAGTGCTCTCTGCTTTTATCAGGGTCAAACCACACGGTAAGGTCAATTACAACTGTGCAATTGATGGGAAACAATTATTCAGCGAGTCATATGACCAAAAAACTATTATTACCAAAAACATACTTAACTCCCACCTTAACCGAGAACAGACCTCTCGCAGCTTCCAGTAAGTGAAAGTTTTCAGTGGACAAAAATGTTAATTCACTGCCAGCGTGTGGATATTTTACACATGATTGGTACACACAGATTTAAAAAATGACACAAGCGCACGTCACTGATTCGCTCCTCTCCTCTCAGTGGAGGTTCTGCCTGCTTTTCCATCTCTGTGCTCCATGGAGAAGAGCAAGGAATCTATCTACTTCAAGCCGCCTTGTCTAAACAAAACAGACAGGCTTGTCTGCAGCTTGAACTTTAAACACTGGCTCCTAAAACACGCTGTCTACTGTTTCATCCACTTCCAGCCAAGTTGTAACTAGCAGAATGCAATCAGGATGACGGCCTTATCTTTCATTGGTGGGATAAAACATATTGTGATTAAAGCTTTTTCCACCTGCATATTTTCTACTTAGTCAAGACAAGACATTAACTCATGTTTGGCTTCAGCTGCTGTTACATATACATATGTATAATTGCAGAGTAAAACTGAGAAGAAAATTCCATCTGCCTACTACAGCAACAAGCAAATCTTTTGCTAAGTTGGTGACACAACCAGGGATGCTATCTTCCATCCGGCTGCAATAAACTACTGAAATCACAGAGACGTCTGTTGCATTCCAGAGGAGGTCAACCCATTGTGGGTTCAAATGTGCATCATAAGCATCACAGTGTGTCATCCTCAGACTGACTCTAAATCAGTCTGTGCATCCTTACATGTCGGCTGGTTAGAGCACTTATGACAAGCAAGCAAAACAACATCTGTCTTCATCATGAGATGAAACAAGTCAACAATGTGCCACTCTTGTCTTGGCAAACCAGGGCGCAGACTGAAAAAAGGCGAGTCCCATCACCACAGCATAAACAACGAGGCAATCCGTTAAACAAATGTAACTTTAAACTTTTTTTTCCCCCACCCCGAGAACTGGAAGAACGTCTGTTTCCAATGTGTATCCAGTCTGTGTTTGCACAGCAAGGCACCTGGAATACAAACCGCCACAAGTTTCGCTCCAGCAATCGAATAAAACATGAAAGTCTGACATCTTGCATCTTGAGTGCATCATGCACTTTTTTTATTCCTGGAAGGAGACCCAACTGTAATTCAGTTGATGTTTGTGTTTTTAATTGAAGTCAAGGTTTGGAAATCCTTTGTAAGTGCATTTGGCTCATGCAAACTTCCACAACTAAATTAAGAGCCCCCATGAGCAAAAGATGTTCCTTCCTTCCTGAGTTTTGTAAATGTTGTTTTAAGTCTGTTTACTATTACAGCTGGACTGAAGACAAACTAATGAAATTAATGTTTGAAACTGTAAGTTGCATTGAATTATTTTCACAAAGGTGATTAATCTCTTGAATTTCCAAGAATTACCTTTTTCTCTCACGTTCTCATACTGCTGTTCTTAATATATGAATGCTGCAAATTGTTTTAATTCACTCGCTGGATTATGTTCTGGTGCAATGTTTTTGAGTGAATGAAGCGCTATATTGATTAATAAAACAGGGTTGGTGGTGCATGCTGGGTGCACAAAGCACTAGATTGTCACACTGGAGATCTACATGTTTAATTCCAGAGTCGTATGTGGCAAGAAATAATTTTTCAGGAAAACAACTGTATTGTTTAAAAGTAAATAAGTAAATTAAGCCTGACCACAATATTTCCCTAACCTTAACCAAGTGCTATGAGTCTAAACCATTAAAAACTTTCAACTTGCCATTGATGTTAATTGTTAACCTCATCATCCTTCATCAATTATCCTAATACAAACTATACTTTTTAGGAGACAACAACGCACTACTACATATTAGACGTGATTAGTTGTTTTTTTACATTTCCCCCCCAATATTTATATACATGTGCAGAGATAAAACACACATGAGAGAGGAAAGACACTAGGGTGACAGTTTTCTTAATAATAACAATAAAATAATTATTTTAACAAAGAAAACTAGCCATTTCCAAAATATGTTGTTGAGTTAGTTAACAAAAAAAAACAATATTGTTTTAAGTTGCAATCATGTAAAATATTAAGTTTCACTAACTTGACAGAAAGTTGGAAGTTGACAGAAATCAAAATTCTAATTCTTTAAGTCTAAATTTAGAAAAAACTAAGTTAAATTCTGCCTTGAAATTTTGAGTTTTCTCTCCATGTGCAGAAGGTTTTGTGTAACAACACTTCACCCAGACAGCAGGACAAACATCCCACTTTACTACTGTGAGGACCTGCCACATAAAGACTTTAATGACCTCCATTCATTAGTCACAGATCATCATTGTCCACCAGCCAGCCTAGTGCTCATGTCCCAAACATAAAACATGATCTTACCACAAAAAATTAATGCAAAATATGGAAAAGTGTGGTCAGCTAGAGGCTGCATTTTCATGCTTGAAGCTGGAAGATACAGTTGATGAAACCTGATGGGAGTGCTTGCATTCATGTCAAGGCGTATCAGAGTAGCAGTGTGCACACGATTCTGCATGTTGGGGGGATACTTACCAAACTCGCTGGCACACATGTGATCCAGCATGGTGTCTGTTCTCATTTCGTTGTCACACGGAGGGCAGATGGAAGGTGACCCTGTGGGAGGGAAACAAAAAAAAAGAGGAGACATGGTCAGATCAGTATAAAGGAGTCAAAAATGCAAGATACAACATTTACACGCTTCTGCCGCATCTCTGCAGGCAGAGATCCTATCTGGTGTTTCATATGCTCTGATGACCTGACCTCAGTGAGGAATTTCTTTAGCTTTTATAGCCAGCTGTAACGGAGAGCTGCAGTAAACTCTGTTCCTCATTGTCTGTTGCATTTAGGAACTGCTCAAAAATGCAGTTTCCATAAAGCTTAACAATGATACGGCAAAGAAAATGTGTACGGTAATGATATTCAATCCAGTCTTAAAAGAATGTTCTGATATTGCAAAAAAAATAGAAGGTAACAATAGGCAGCTCGAAGACAAAAGCCTGAATTGAGACAAAGAGCCAAAATGTGTTTTTGCCAAAAAGTAATTCAGTCTAGAGGCATATCTGCGATTATTTTACCATTCTAATACCACAAATGATCGCTTCATGCCAGACAACTGAGCTTACTTTCCAAACCAACTTGGACCTGCAACACGATGGCAGAGTCCTGCAGAATTTAATTCAAACCGACTGCGTGTCTGTATCGCAGCATGAATCTGGATGGATGGTTGGGAGCAAGAGGGCTTTGGGATAGGGAAAACAAATAGTTCTCTTTCCATTGCCAGTTGTCCATTACATGTGTTTAACAAAAGCCTGTGAAAGTAACACCAAGGTGTAAAGAGCTTATGAAAACAGACACTGTTTACAGAGCCACGGGGGTCCTTTGACTATCTGAGCCTGCGAGCTTCTCCTTTAAAGAACTTATCGCCCGCCTGTGTTCAGAACTGTTAGCTGACCTCCATTAACAATCATTAAAGGAAACGGCTGGAGAGATTAGGCTGCTTTCATTTCTCTTTATCAACCCCGACATCAGAAACAATGGTGTTCCAGGAGGATATTCATAACAAGGAAAGGAAATACCGTGACACTGCAAATACTTTGACTCTATCCTGTGGGAGAACATCTGTTGAATTTGTACTACTCTATTCTGCATGTGTAGATAATATGTATATTTCTGATCTCAGTGGAATTTCCCCAATTAAATAATTTATATAGCACCGGCACTGACAACTAATGATAACAGGTGACATCTGGAGAGTGTACAGCTCTGTGTGGTCTCCCCCTCCTCCCCTGCAACTCTTATGCAGAAAACGGGCCTCGGTCCACACCACCATATCTCTCTACACACGCATACGCTTGGTCGCCTTGAGATAGAGTGAGCACCGGCATCTCACCATCACCGCCATCTGCGACCAACACATTCAGTGAAAAATGTCTTCAAGTGATGTATTTACAGTGAAAGACTGAAATATAAGTCAATCGTTGATGTGATGACGGAAACCCTGCTCTGTTTTATGGGGTTTTTAGCAGAGGCGCTGGCGCAGCAACTGGACTTTCAAACCAAAACTCTGAATTCCAAATCAGCCCGAGCTTTATCTTCCCCAGACTTTGTTGATTTTGTGCATTTTTCAGGGTTTCTCTGGTATTTGCCAGTTTGGCTCATCGTCTCCCTGCTGGAAGACTTTTTTCCCCCTTTTTTTCCACCCCTCTTCACTCTTTCACTGATGCTGCATGACTTGTCCGACACACACGGAGAGTCCCAACTGGTTTGGGGAATGTGTCGCAAATGAGCTATTAGTTATAGATGATAAGCAGGGATGGTGGAGATTTCATGCCCAGGCTCGATTCTGATACTTGATTGGACAGTGTGGTTTTTTTCTTTTCAAATTCCACAGTCATCTTTACCATCTTTCATCAGTTTTTGATGCATTTGGCAGCGATAGCTCCAAGGTGAATGGGAATTAACACAAGCGGGTACTTTTGATTTGGACCTTTGCTGGACCTCCTCCCAGCAAACTCAGAAAACACCTTGAAACAAGCAACCACCATCTGTTAGAGCTTTTTCATTATTACCACATCCCTCCAAGTCATCAGCAGGAAGCATAATATTAACACAAAAGCCAGAGTTAGTAAGTAGATTATATATGACTGTTTAAAGAGCACGAATGTTGGGGGCATTAACATTGCTAAAATCTGATCAAATCCAGGTTTTCACAGCTTATTTTTCTATTTTTCCTCCCGCAAAAGGCTCTATTTGGTTTGTTTGCATTGGGATTTGCATCTGCAAACACAGCTTCACCCCTGAAATAACATTCTTAAGCCCATTTAACTGCGCGGGTGTCGACTTTTACACAGCGGCAAAAGTGGTGGCTGTTTGCTTTCTCGGTCAGGTAGTTATACTCTGAGGAAGGTTCCTGTCTGGAGTTAAAGCTCAGCTTTGTTAATGATTCTGTAAATGCTGCATATTAACCAACTGATAGAAAATGAAGTGCAGCAATGGTGATAGTCAGTTATAATTATTATAGTTATTTATTAGGCAAGCGTGGCAAATAGGCAGTTTCCAGCTTCTCTGCTGGGATGATTTTCTTGAATACTGTCTCATCACCATGTCTTGTGTGAACCATGGCTTGGCTGTAGCAGTTGCTGGGCCAGTAAAATTTGTATTTTTCAGTGATTTTTGGTGTTTTATATAAAAAAAGTAAAGTTTCACTTCGTGTTTTCTTTGTAACAGTTAGTACTTTTAGACTTAAAAAATAGATATTTAAATGTGACTGATTTCAGGTTGAGTTGGCCTCATGACACCCAGAAATTCTGTTTACGGCCCTGTGCTCAGGAACTTATTTTTCACCGTTTTCCGACGATTTTTAGATTAACAAGTCGTTTAATTCCGAGAACAGTGTCAGAGAAAATCTACTATCACTATGGTGCTTTTGAAGCGGGGCTTGAAAGGAAGGTGTTGAAATCAGGCGCACTCTCTCTCTGAGTTTCTCATGATGTATTCAGTGATAAATTCGGGTTCAGTACACATAGTGATACATATTGTGGAACCAACCGTTTGACACAATGCTGCAGCGTGAATTACCTGTTGGTCTGACGTCTTCGGTCGCATTGGTCATGGATATGCACATGTCGCCATTGGGGAATTTGTTACAGGTGAGCATATCCGGCCAGGGGAAGCCGAACGCCTCCATGATGGGGGTGCAGGCGTCCCGCACGGCTTCGCACAGTAAGCGGCACGGGTAGATGGGCCGATCCAGGCACACGGGCGCAAAAAGCGAGCAGAGGAGGATCTGCGTGCTCGGGTGGCACTTCTTGTGCACCAGGGGCACCCAGCTACTGGCCTGCTGCTTCACCTCGGCCAGGGTCTCATGGTCCAGCAGGTTGGGCAGCAGCATCTGCTCGTAGCCCACGTTATGACAGAGCCGCAGGTCCACCGGGATGTCCACGCACTGGGGCGGTTTGGAGTAGCTCGGCCCGGTGTTGTATGTTGAGTCCGGCTTCCAGGCAATCTCGTCGAACTCTGACGCGCCGCACGCTGACATGAGCGCCACTGTCACCGCGAGCCGGATCATCCTCCAGAACAGTTCACTCGTCGACCTCATCATTTTCTCTTTGCAAAAAAAAAATTGGGTCCGAAAAGGCAAAATTCAACACGTCATAAAGTATTTCAGAATAACGCGAAAAGCGAGGAAACAAAGTTGAGCCGGCGTCGTGGAGCGTGTTGAGTGTCTGGTTTGGGTGAAGTCCACAGTCGCTCTCCTCTGGCTGCAGCACTCCTCTTGGTGCGTATGGCTCCTGCGAGAGTTTGGGGAGGTAACAGCGCTCTGCCTGTGCGCAGTTTGGAAACAAGAGGCGATTGTAAAGTGCGCTCTGGCCAATCGGAGCGCGCCTAAGCCTTTTGGCACTGTGCTGTCAGTCAAAGCGCTTAATTACCCAGTGTGTAAAAAACTCCCCAGGAGCCTCCCCGAGCCCTCCTTTTACTCCCCCACTTTTACTTCCTTTGACAAAACAAAACACCGAATAGAGTCACGTAGGCTTTACGTTTGAACGCGGGCTTTAAGTTCATATATGAGGATAATAGTGCGTTATGGGGAATTTTGCTCCTGAAGTGTGGTGCACTGGACATCGCGAGTCTCTGAAGATGATGGAGGAAAGTTGACTTGTAATGTGAGGAAATCCTAATTTCATCAGTGTTTCTTAAGCCCACCACAGAATGTGAGGTTGCTGAACAAAATTTACTGCTGTTCTGAAACTAGATGCACAATCTCCAAGACTCACTGGAGCACAGGATGAACACAACATATCTTCTGGACCATTAAACAGATTTGTGACCAATTTTATCTCGTTTTGTACAACATGCAGAAACTGAATATGTAATAAAACACATTGAAAGTACAGTACTGTACTTGAATACAATTTTAAGGTACCTGCACTTTTGTTTTCTTTTGTTGTTTTATTTCATCACAATTCAGATGGACATATTGTATTTTTTTACTCCACTGCATGACAGCTTTAGTTATTTTGCAAATGCTGAATCATTATTACAAAATATAATAAAATATAATAAAGGCTGATGTATTATTATGGCTGAAGCAGCTGACAGTTAAAACCAGCTCCACCTTTACCAGCTGCTGTTTGTGTTCCACACCAAGTCTTTACAGCAACACAGATGTTTTATTATTTATTCTTAATTCTTAGAAGTTTGACTCGCCTTAGATTTCACCTTTGAAAGTTTATTTGTAATTCATTGCAGAAAAGTGAAAGTTTTTTTTATTGCTATTAAATAAGCGGACAATTTTTGAACACAAGACATTAATGATGATTTTTCACTGTAAATTCTGCTTCTTAAATCTGTTCACGAATTAAACTTAACAAGGCCGTACATTTTAGATTTCTGCGGAAACCTTATTTATGAGGCACATGTGGAACACATCTAGACCAGACGTGTCTGTTCATGTTGTCAACAGCATCAAGTTTAAAAGTTTTTCAACCTCTGATAAAATGTAAATTAACGTCAGCACAAATGAACTTTTTTTTAAACTAGTTCACATTTACTATGTCTTTACATTAATCATTTTTGTTTGGATGAGCAAAAAGGAAAGAAACAAGGGAATAAATGTCTGGAAAACCGGTCAGAGGCAGTTTGTTTTGTTCAACTATCCTCTGGGTTTTTGATAAATTTATGACTAATTTTATAATTTATTCATGCTTAGCTGCATTAAATGCACAAACTGGCTGTACTGGCTTTACATTTATTTCATCGGTCCTAAAAATGTGTAACAGGGAACACAATGAGAACACTCAGAGAACACTGAAAATGGTAATAGTGTAGTAATAGAGCAAGAAAATGTAACTCATCCGAACAGTTGTCTTAGTTGTCAGTTGTTGGTATATTATCTTATCAAATGAGCTACCGCTGAGCTCTCTTTGTACTTGCTGGACTTGCAAACATTTGGGAAGTGCTTCTTTATCCAACCTAATTACACACTTCAGGCTAAAGTCCGTTTACTAAGCCCCCCTCCACGAGTGTCCATCTCCTCCCAGCTTTGCCTCGTTATGTGATAAGGCCCAAGGTGTGAAATCCCTCTATTTAAATGCAGACCAATTAGCATTTGCATTGTGTTGTTAACAGTTCTTGGCGAGCAAGAGAAGAAAAACAACAGCACTTAATTTGATTTTAAGTGTGGACGCAGCAAACACAGACCTCTTTGGAGGAATAGCTTTGTTGAAGTTATTTATCAAATCAATGTGTTTTACAGCTGTCTCCACTGCAGAGGATTACAGCTCACCTAGACTTTTTCTTCTTGAACTGAGGCCAGAAGAAAACATTCTGCAGAATGTTAAATGCATTATGCACTCTGGATGGATGGTGACAAATGGCAGCAACATTAAAAAAAAAATAAAGAATTGCTGGTTGCAATAGGTAAAATGCTGTAAATTACTTTTGAAATGTAATAAAAACAGAGGAAAGTAAAAAATTATTCACCTTTCGAAAGCTCATCAGTGAAATTATGGATTAGCTGAGACCTCCAGGTAGGCAGGCCAGACTGGTGATGTGTGTTGAAAAGAAGGCCAGCTTGCTCTCCAAAGCGCTTTAAATATGTTAAAGATGACACCTCTGTTACATTTTTTCAAATGTACCCTGATGGTTTTAATAAAGGTGACTGTGTTTGCTGTGATGCTACACAGGCGGCTTTTTAGGCCGATGGCATCCAACAGCAGTTTGTGCACACGGTTGCTAAAGCAAAGTTAAAATTTAGGAGACAGGAGGGGTTTTATTTTACCCCCACAAACTGGACCTGGCTATGCTCAAATGTGTGAGGCAGCCTCCTGTCAGGAGTGATAGGCCACGCAAAAAAAACAGCAGCAAGCCAAAAACTCAGTGAGACAAAGACATGCGGCGAGTGGAGAGGTTTGCATTTACTTTCCATGTGAGTGAGCAGCGGAGGAGAGGAGAAATGGAAAGGATGGGGGGTGGGGGGGTTCTGGGCTTCTGCAAACAAAAGCAGGTATGAACATGTAGGCGTGGATGTGACTGTTATCACTTCCATATTCACTTTCCAAACCTTGTGCTTTAACAGCGTGTGAGTAACAATAGAGAGACTAAATATTTGGACTTTCAGGCCTCTGGGAGGACAGAGTTTCCCAAAGACACGCTATCCATCTATTTTCACCAGTGTTTAAAGTCACAATCTTGTGTATGTGTGCATTTACTGCCATGAAAGGGCATTTTTTTTGGCCTTGGCAGAACGAACATGTATGTCATTAAGCGTCTGTCGTCAGTGAGCGCTAAACACTGGATGTGCTCCAGAGTGGGACGTCAGCCGAAGTCTTGACGAGGTTCTACAGAATGAGCGTGAATGTTGCTGTGGGTGAAAAAAGAAAGCTCCATTGTAACCGAGTGTGTCTCAAAATGGAGAAAAGTCAAGCATACCTGCTTTTTGTCAGGTGACACGAGGAGAGCTCGCAGTGCTACATTCACAAAGCTCCCTTTTTTTGTTTCTTCTTTCTCTTGAGACACACTTTATGATGAAGGAACATGTACCTGACTTTTTCCATGGTTTCCCATGAGCAGGTTATGAGAGGGGTTGCCAGGGAATAAAGCGCATCAGGATACATTAGCCCCAGAGCTGATGTAATTGTGAAGACCTCCTGTCACTCTCACGTCATAGTTAAGACCTTTGGCCAGATCTAGTCTTCCTAAAATGTTTTTGTTTCTTGTAAATAATGATTTTAACAGGGGGTTGAGAACGAACAAGAGAAGACCAACAAGGCATAGAGGATGATTGACTCTCCCGACCAGAACGACACTGTCAGACAGGTAAGTGACAGAGGGGGCAGACAAAACAGTAACAGGTGAACGTGTGTCATAGGTTTTTGCAGATATAGTGGAAGCTGATGGTGTTTGAGCAGGTGGGCAGGGAAGAAACTAAGGTCACGTCTGGTAGCAGAATATGTGTCTGATACAATCAGAGTGCCTTATTACTCTTCCTAAGTCATAAACTCTCTCGCTCTCTTTATTCTGTCCTAAGCCATTAGTTCAAACTTATTCCAATCCTAATACATTCATTTAGAGTTTAGTAACAGACATTCAATGGATGTTGATCCCAGCGGGGCAAGAGCAAGAGTAAACACTGGACAGGTCGCCAGAAGCAACTGGAGTACCTGCAATGCATGCCCCACGCAGGCAGAGAACATGCAGACGCCACACAGAAAGACAACCAACTACTAAGTTTCCAGAGCATATCTCTCCATTTACAGCTAATTGATTCTACTAAAGATCAGCCCTGTCTCCTTAAAGTGACGTTCCCATGCAACTAAACTGCAAACATTATGTTTATGTAGGGATGGGTAATGTTCCCATGCATGTTTTTTTGACTGAATTAAATGCTATGTTTATTAACACCCAGCAAGCTTTAAAGGCCACCACTGAGAATACACTGAATAAATACGAATAAAACCAGCAATAAAAATCAAGAAAAAAATTACTCATTGTTGCTGAGAAAATAAATCCCTTTGACTTTTCTCTTGGAAGTAATTTATCTGCCATTATGAGTTATTGCATCAATAAAGATTAGTGAGCTTGTTCCAGAAGCAGCAATGCTGCCCAAGTCACGACACTACCTCCACTGTGCCTCACAGATGATCTTGTTTGGTTTGGATCGTGACCAGATCTTTTCTTCTTTAACACTTTGGCCTTTCCATAGCTTTGGTAGATATTAATCTTCAGTGTCATCACCCCTCAAAAATTTGTTCCAGAACTTTTGTGGCTCATCTGTAATTTCTTGCAAATAAGCTAATCTGACCAGTGTCTGATTCTTCCTGTTGATGAGGGGTTTGCATCTTGTGATAGGTTGTTGGTGATGTCACAGACTCTTAAATTCTTTTTTGACAGCTCTCATGATGCTTTTGTCAATAGCTGTCATTGATTTATTTGGCTTACCTGTTCTGTGTCTGTTGCTCAGTACAACAGTGGTCTATTTCTTTTTCAGGACGTTCCAAATTGTTTCCCTCTTTTTCTCAGATTTGAAATGTCTTGCTTTTCTCCCTTTTTTTCACAAATACCTGTTCCAATATGTTTGCTCAGTCAAAAGTTGGGTGGTACAAACACTGCTGTTTAATGTATCTAGGTGTAAATTGGTTGTAATAAAAGCTGAAATTCTAAACTTTCGTCTTATATCCATCTTTTGATCTTACACACAAATATGTTCAGTGTCCAGCAAAAACAACTGTTTCACAGCTGTTTTAAATACTTTTGGAAGGAACTCTGACTACAGTTAACACACACAGGTTTTATTGAGGAACAAAATAAAAACCTCGGTCTCCTTAAACATTAAACACTTGCTATCTTATCAAATAATACACTCTATGAAGAACCATCTTTAATATACCTTTCTCCCTTGCCTCTCTAATATATTGGTCATTGCTTCAAATAACACGAGTCCAAGTTTCGTTATCAATATCTTTTCCCAGGCAATTTACAATATTGATCATACATTTTCTTTCTTTCAATACTTTCTGTATTTTGCATTTTTCAGCACAACATTTTAGAAAGTCTTAATGTTGTTTGCATTTAATCTGGCAATGTAAAATTTCTGTTAGATATGTCAGGTAACTTTAAACACCAACAAGCTGCACATATCTTAATATAAGTAAAGTAGCACTGATCCTAGATACTACTTCTGTCTGATCTCATGTAAAAGAAAGATGCACCTCATTCTTATGTAGACTTTTCAGTAAAAGGTAAAAACTCATTCTTTAAAAAAGAAAATCCCCATTTGCCAATAATTATCTCTGTTACCAAATGGATGAATAGTTCGCTCAGTTACTTCTTCCCACTTCTTTCTTACTTTACAGATTATTATCATTTGAAAACTTGCCTCGGACACTTTTGACAATGACTCAATAGACATCACATCATCATTTAAGGCAACATATCAGACTACAGGAGTACAGACAACATGTAGTGGGACTTTTCTTCTTTTTTTTGCTCATATGCAGTAGTCCTAACCAACACATGTAAACAGACTTTGATGTAATATCGGTGGAGTTCTGGTTCAGGTCTAATCTGATTGCTGCATGTAAACACAGATTGTACTGTTACCAGATGACTAGAGAATGTAGACACATTGTCCAGTTTCCTCTTTCACTTGTACCTGGATAGTTTTTTCTTGAAAATCAGTGAACATCATAAGATGAAACAAACAAGAATAGAGCAGCTGAACTCTCTGACATGGAATATTCTTAAAAAAATAAAAAAATTAATTACATGACTGAAAGGTCCAGAAACTGATGTGTGGGTGGTCAACAAACTGTCCCAACATGTTGAGCATGGCTAACATGGTCATTGACTGCCAACAGCCGGTTAGATATGCATGTTTTGCTTTTTGTTTTGCTTTTGATGTAGTTACACAAGTAATAGCACCAGATGGTAACTGCAATGTTCTGAGAAGTTGATTACAGCTATTTAAAGCGTACTAGATCTCTGCAACATTTTTCTGAAGGACAGCTGGTATTTAGATATCAGAATAAACACTTAGAGTGCAACCGTGGATTATCAGTTTATTTTATGGAGTCACTCCATAATTTTTACACAGCAGCATTTGTTTGTTGTTCACAGTACAAGTCATCCCGTGACAACAGTTTTATAATGCCTTCATTAAGTCTGAAAAAATAACCCCGATTATGTCGTCTGGCTTATCTGGCCTCGGCTGTGGAGACTAGCCTACGTTTCAAAGTAGGACAGAGGAGTTTGAGAGACATAAGCATTTGCCAAAAATGGTGTGTGGTCAGGATGCTGTTGCATTATGCAAAATGTAGGATCCAGTTATTTTTGGAGCTTGTGTAACCCAGGTTACAAATATAAATAGGAATAAATATTATAAATATAATAAATAGATACATAAATAAATAGCAGAGT
>JAUYWH010000027.1:2575421-2618683 GCA_034779795.1 Ctenopoma multispine | reverse complement strand
TTTGCCCAAGGATTTCGCGCCATAAGAGACTGAGACAACGTCACGACTGGATCGAAAGGACACGGTTTGAACTTGATCCTTCTCAATAAAAGACCGCCTCACTGTTATTGTGGTAGGACTGTACATCTGCCTCTCATTAGTTGAATGATTGAGGCATGAACTGAACATTGATCTAAAACTATAAGGATATCCTGTGTAATGTTTGTTTGCTATTGAATTCCTATGTCATGTTACTATGGTTCATGTTAAAAGGTATATTTTAACTATTTTAGAGGAACACTGATTTTAAGGGTCTTTCAAAATAAGAGTCGGAAAAAAAAAGAAAAAGGAATTTAGTAAATTTAACTATTATCCTAAAAGTAATTATACAGACCGGTCTTAATAAAAAAGGAAAAACTAGTTTACAAAACTAAAAAAAAGAATTAAGATAGTATTACCAAACTTAATTTTTAGAACTAAAAAAGGGGAAGTTGAGTCAAGCTGACTTGACTACAGTGAGTGTGTGTGTAACTGTGTGTAATTGTGTGTTATATCTAGTAAATTGCCGGCAATATAACGCAAAGATTTTGTCTCTGGTCTACTTAACCACTGTTTTGCCATTCTTACCACTCCTTTCGAACCTAGAACTAGTCCAGTAGCTTATGTTTATTGCATTTCAGTGACACAAGCGTGCTACACTTGCATTTTGATGAACTGCATCATGTGATAGTAACTGGGTCTCATCTCACACAAGTTAAGTGCAATGTTGAAATACTCCTTTAAAATGGCATGTCTAATAATACCTCTATTAAAGCTTGATAGGATGAAGTGTCGTAACAATAGAAACAAATGTCCTGTTATTTTTACAGTATTTTTTAAATTAAAATGTTAGAGATAAAGTTTTAAGCAGGATGCAAAAAAACTGACCTTCTTTACAGCATGTAGTACAATACAGAAAGTCCCATTAAGACAACTAAAGATGAATATATGCATCAAAAAATAACACATCAAAAAGTAGTGGTAAACAGTTTAATGCGCTTTTTTTCTCCAGGTGAGGGGTGAAACTATCAATACTCCTGGTGTCATTGTCAGTTTGATTTCAAGTTGAAATTTACATGAAACAACTTTAACTCTTGTCTTTTTGACTCCAACTGTTTGCTGAGTAATAAATAGAACTGATTGGAACTGAATTGAATTAAGTTAATTAGTGCACATTTTCCCAGCAGAATGATTCATGTTAAGTCAACCCTCTATTAAATTATACTGTACTGTGTATGGCACCTTTGTGCAGTGGTTACCTCAGTACCAGACTGCTCTGTTAACAGTTTATGTTACAGAAGACGATGTTCTGCCAAAGCCTCAAATTCCCCTTGGGTATCTTCACAGCTACCAGTTGCCATCTCCAAAATAAAAGCGAATTTTGCAAGCTGATGAGCAACAGTGCACGACTGCCTGTGACGACTTGCCTCGGTGCGCTGCCCTTGCCATGACTAATCCAGGCAATTTGTGACATTTGGATGCAAACGAGGAGGAGAATAAGCAAGAAGGGAAAAAAACCCTGCTGCAGTTACTTTAGCTTGCTCACGCTTCTGTGTGCTTGAAGACAGAGGGCAAAATACCTCTCACATAACTCATAGCTCATGTGAGGCGACAGCATTATTGCTCAGCATGGAGGTGGATGAGAGCTTATCTGGCCCACAAATAGTCAAGAGTCCCACTGTAAGACAGCACATTGTAGGTTTCGGTAAGTCACAAAGCCCTCACTGATATTTTTTGTTTTTTGAAAGTTACCAGCAAAACTCTTCTCTAATTGATTTGGGATGTACTTTCACTTGGACCATCTGCACATAAATAGTTTAAGCAACCACTGCAAATTTGGAATGGAAAATAGGAGCTTTTTTGTGGCAACATCTCAGATTCATAGTGAATGAGCGTGGCCATGGAATTGATAAAGCACAGAACCTCAGTTTGCTGCACGGTGCTATTTGCTGCTTCTTTACTCTCATCAAATATTCATTCTCACGGACTTTTGCAGATTGATACATGTAAAGGGAAAACCCGAAACACCAAATCCGTCTTTGCATTTCTCTCCCACAGTTATGCACATTCAGAGCCAATCTTCCCCCTCAGATGGTGGCCATGTCCACTGCAGTTATCTAGCAATGGAATGGCTTCATTGTGATTATAGTTCTGTTCTGAAACCTGCTAGCCAAAACCACCAGGAGAAATCAACTGTGAAGATAAAAAGGACAAAAAACTGAGAAATCCCAGTCAAGGAAGAACTGTGACTGTATATGTGTATGTGTTTGGGGTAGGGTAGCAGGGTGGGGTGGAGGAGGAGGGGCTGTAGCTAAAAGTCTTCCATCTGCGCATAATTACGTGGACTCTGAGCTCCGCCAAAACTCAATTTATCATCATAATTTATGGTATTAATTTGCAATCAAGTAATTATCTTCCACTCACTCAGCATGTGTTCTGCTCAGTCAGTTTAAAGCTGCATTTGGAGATTCTGAAATCCAGTAGATCTAAATGGCATTAAAGACCTACTTCACTGATTTTTAATTTGCTTCTTTTGATTCTAGTGGAAGAATACATATATATGAATGGTATTCACTGTCCCTCTGCCTTGCTCTCTATTACAAAACCTCTCCGCTTCTAGCTCTCCTATCCCAGACTTTGTCATTGGCATGATAGCTCTGTGGGTAGAGCAGTTGTCTTCAAACATGAGGGTTAGAGTGATTCCCAGTCCTGGCAGGCTACATGTCGATGGACATGAGCTTGCTACCCTGATTCCTGGTGCCTCAAAAGGGCAGCCTGTCCTCAAAGAATTTCCCCAAGGGGATCAATAAAGTATCAATTATAATTATTATTATCTGGAGGAGTATTTCAGTTTCATTCGGGTGTTCATGCTATAGAGTAGCAGTGGTTGATCTGCTCCTCCAGAATCTCCTTAAAAAACTGATCTTCTCCATGTGAAAGGCAAAGTAGCATCAGATGTCTCTCTTCACAGTCTGCCCCAATAAAAAGGCTGACTTTGTGCAATGTTTCTGGATGTTGGTTAGCTTAGCTTAGCATAAAGTCTGGAGACAGCTGTCCATAGTGATCACAATGACTATTTATCCCAAAAGCAAACAATTATTGTTTACATATTTCCTTTTCCAAGAACATCAATATCATTACAAGTCTGTTTCTTAGTAGCAGTGGATTCTTGCAGTCATATGATGTTTTAGCATGTGACAGGATTTCTATGGATATTTGTACCATGTTTTTCTGGGGTCCCCTGCAGATTATCAAGTTAAATATTTCCTTAACACTTTGCTTTCCATTTTAATCTCTAACAATGTGTTCTGCTTTGACTTCACATCTAAACATTGTGTGTCAAGAAAAGCATTTACAGCTGAGATGAATAGTCTGGAGGTGCTTTACAGGGCGCTTTTAGCAACTTTCCATCTTTGCAGCCCTCTCTCAGGCAAACCACTTGAGTGAAAGCAGTTGAGGACCTCTAGAATGTTCTGGTTGCACTGTGCTGCAGACACACAGCGATGGACTCTATAGTACCCGGCTCTCGCACACACTCACACATACACCGAATCTCAAGTCTCTCCCATGATGCACGCTGTCTATTTGACACAAAGCAGTGATCACAGGGTGCTCTGGCTAACATTAACATGCATAAACATTACAATTAATGAGCCTTTGTGACAGCACAAACTAAATGGCTCCCAGCCCACCCTCCTGATAACAAATTTAGAGCCATTTTTCACACAATCGATTACGTTCCATCCCTCACCTTGAGGGCAACAGAACTGCAAGTCTCCAGATGAAACTGCCTGTACTGTGGTCAGAATAGCCAATAGTTTTTTTCAAATGAAAAAAAATAAACAAATCCCTAAATCATTACTACTAGTGCTTCAGTTTGCATGCTGGAACCAGATGATTCATGTAAAACAATCAAACCTCAGTAAAGCTGAATGTTGCAAATACAAACAACACATACGATTACATTAACATTCAGTTGCTGCCCAGTTGTTGCAAATTTGAAAAGCAGAATTCAGCAGAGGTAAGCGCCACTTTATCATGATCTGTTGCCCTTAGCTGGGGTGTTGCAGGCCACATGCATCATTCTTGTCTTAGTATTTGCAGCTCCCCTCCACACAATCCCAATTGTGGGTTCTACAGGAACCTGCTGTAGTTAATCAGTAAAGCATGTTTGCCAGCCAGAGTTCCAGCCATCTTCCACACCTGGAGAATCTCCAGCTGTCTCCACCCTGTCTCTGTCTCCCGATGATACTTGTTGGGAACAAGTTAAACACATAAATTCACTTGAACACTCCTCCTTCAAGCCCATATGCCCTTTCTTTGCAAGCAGTATTTCTTTTCCCATGTGATAAACCATTAACATTTGTTTATTTGACTCAGTGCATAAAGTTATACTAATCAATTTTTATGCATAAAACTAAGGTCTAACTCATAAACTCATAAAGCACTATCACTCAACTTTGCAATTATACAAAGCATTTTGGCTTACTTAAGCTTAATGTTTGGTTTTACAGCCTGCAATGTACATGATTTGGTTGACTCACGCTCTGCAATTTGCACATGGCTTTGTAAACTCCCACCCACCACACCTTCATGATGTTAGATTTGGGGGTCAATTTATATAACTTTTCAAACGTAGAAAAAACATAGACTAATGTTCACACCAACTTTATGTCATGATTGGCTAGTTGTACTTTATGTTTTAGCTCTCTGTTAAGATTTTTTTTGCACAACAATCTGTGGCACATTTCATGTGCATGTGGTGTGCAACACGATGAATGTCTCTGAAAGTTAAATTTTAGCTTGAGAAAAGTGCTACCTTATTGTAATGCCAAACATTACACAAATGTATACAGCTTAAACTCTTGATCAACTCAAGCGTCCCTTTTAACCTAAGGAATTATCTCCCATTATCTCCCAAATCCAACTCCTAAAAGCAGAAATGTGAAGACCACTGAAGCTATTCCCAGCCATCTAGTTCCCAGCCCCTTCGGCACCATGGGAAAACCAGCCAAGTGAGCGTGGGTCAGGTCAACCTTGTCTCCTCGCCTGACTGTCAAAATAACTCCGGCTTCCAGGACTGTCTGTCAAGAGCCAGGCTGCTGAGAGCTGTGGCACAGAGGGGTGGAAAAGCAATTAAATCAAACATGGGTGAGTAGTTGCAAGACAAATGCCTCGTCAGCGTTTTCAGCTCAGCCAGAGAAAGACTGGTGTTTTTTTTTCTTCACCAGAACAGGCATTGAAAGAAAGAGTATTGAAAGTGAAAGAGAAAAAGCTCCAAAAGAGAGCTAAGACATTTTGTGTCACCGGGTGACCAATGCAGGAGTTAGCTAAAGGGGTAGGACAGACATTGGGCTGATTCAGAGCCTTTTTCTTCCTTCATGATGGTCTCAAACTTGGGGTCAGACATATACTCTGACCCCTGACCCCCTGGTTCACGTCTCCTCGTAATTACCTTTGCGCATCAACCTCTTGGCCACCCCCAACCAAAGACAATATAACAATTTGTCTTTTCAATTGTCTGTCAGTCACTCTCTTACGGGCCTTTTCAGTGGGCGTATATGGTTTCTTTTTCCATTTGTATTTATTTATTTATCTTGCTTGGTGGAGTGGGGGTTGTCTGGCCCCAGAAACAGGGAGTCTTTGTTTGGGCTGGTTTCACATGAATATAACCCCTCCTCCTCCTCCTCCTCCTCCTCAGCTCCTCCTGCCTTCTATCCAACTCCCCTTAGTCAGAACCCATGGATTTATTTTGGGGCTCTAAGGTGGCTGATCAGGGTCATTGTACATGGCATGTCCATAGCCAGTGACCAATCAATGAGACTTCTCTCCTTCTTCCCCTAAGATACATCCAGTCTACAGTAACATCCATGCTCAGCTTTGTCTGTCCAGCAGGATAACACATTTACGTAGATATTACAATTAAAATGACAAATGAATGCAACATTACTTGCTACATGTGTTCATGGTCACACTGTAATGAGGTTCTTGAATTGTCTAAGCTATGATAAGCTGCATCTGAAAACTAGTGGACCCCCATACACTTGCATACATGAAAGCCAGGTGGAACCACAACCCACTGCAGACCATCAAATGCTAATGACTCAGTGACCCCATAGGGTTTATAAACCTGCTGCTCCAGCCAATCAGTCGGAACTGATAAAGCCTTCTAGATGGAAGGTGAAACATGTTCAAGAACTTAAAAACCAGTCAAAAACCAAGTCCAGTTGCCACTAAATAGCAATTTTTGGGAGGTGAGTAAAATGTCAGCATCCAAAAGTGCAACACAATCTCTGTAATAAACAGTGTTCTCAAGAACATACCAAGCATGTTGAGAGTTTCCAAAAGTGTTTTCATCAGCTGAGTTAGCGAAGCCTGTAGGCCTGATCTGAGCATGGCAAGACAGAGCACAGTTTTGTTCAAGTCATCAGGTCATGAGCAACAGACTTAAATGGACTCAAAGGGCAATGTCGGCAAAGCGAGGCAAGACGTATGTCTGCAGCATAGCATCCCAAAGCAATCTGGCAAAGACTGTGTGGCACAGAAATGTATTAACCAGGCCAGGTGAGAATGAACAGAAGAGGGCGCAGTTGGAGGGGTGGTGCCAAAACAGACAAAGTGAAGGCAGGGCATTCAGTGGAGGAGGCAGAGGTGAGAGTATGGAAGTTCTTGAGTGACAAAACTAAAATCAGAATAAAGTGATTAATCATAGCAGTTGTACTTTCTATCAAACTGTCACCATTCTGCAACTGATTAAGACCTCAGAATTCTGGTGATTGTGAATACAGAAGAGATTTCTATTTCAGTAGAAAATAACATGAAGAGATGCACAAAAAAATCATATTATCCTTATGGTCAAGCTAAAGATTTAGGGGTTTTAACATTTATTCTTGGTCAGATTAAGCTACTCTTCTGGCTGAACAAATAAGACTGTTTCTCAGCGGTAACTTTTCTGAAAGCAAACCGTAAAAAAGTAATGCTTATGAATGCTAATGTAATTCAGTATGGAGGTGACTCAACTTTATTCCGTGCTTCACCAACATTGAAGGAAAGCAAATCTACAGTGGCATTCAAAATTAGCATAACAAGCACCATATAACTGTGTAAACATAACTGTACTGGTTTAGGGTTAGAAAGGGGACTTCAGCAAAGTCACATTTCTGCAAGTTTGTGTTATGTTTATTCAATGGCTATTTCATAAATTGCCTGTACCAGTCTTTTGGATTTGAGAATACAAGACCTAAGAAGAGGCTGGACACTGTTAAAGGTTTAAGATGTTTTGTTGCACTCAAGAGAAGTGTGGGCAAATGGTGATAAGGGGCCTCAGTACAGGGACCACCCAACCGCCCCTAGGGTTGGCATTTTCTGCGTGGTCACTGGACTGAGCGGATTGAGACAAAACACACATGCAGTCAGGTAGCGATACTCCTCTAAATCAGACAAATGACAGAGCAGCAACAATAAATCATCAGTCCCAATCCATAAATCATTGTAGATAGTCTCATTTCCAAAAACACAGTCTGAGCAGAGATGCAAACAACCAAAAACAGAAGTCCACCATCCAAAGTATCCTCAATCCAGAAACATCAGAGTTCAGGCAGAGGCAGGTCAGGATAAAGACCAGCAAAAATGTTCAGGCTGGAGCATTGCTTCTAAAAAGAGAAGCGATCTAGCAATTTGAGAGTGTGGGAGGTGCTGCTTAAATAGGTGGAGTCACAGGTAAAATCAACCAGGTTGATTAGAATGTCAAGTGACTGGAAGGTAGGAGAGTGACCAGTCAGGACGTTACTGAGAATTTCGTAATAAGACAACCAGCTGCATTACTAGAAGATTCTGCTTGCACATACTGTTAATGAACAACGTGGTGAAGTCAAGAAAAATATAACCTCCTCTCTGTGTGTGTCCGTGTGTAGGTCACCCCTCCCTTTACAGGAAAGAGGGGCACTCTAGAGGAGAGAGAGGAGAGGAGAGGGAAAAGTAATGACCCCCAGGGTGAGAAATATGAGAGCAGAGGAGAAGTACAAATAAGGCTAGATCTACCCTGATGCTGTTCCTTAGGAGTGACTCAGGACATTATATATTTTCATTATTTCTAGAGTCAATGTTCAGCTTATTTTAAATTAGCTCCATTGATTAGTGTAAATACTGAATTGTATTTAGATGTAACTGATATGACTTGATTATGCAGCTGCAGTAGCTTCTGCCAAGTGAAAGAAATCGGGGCTGTCAGGTATCCTCCTGCTCGGATTTTCAACTCATGGCTTATGTGAATTGGTCTTACACTTACTTGTAGAGTCTGAATGTGGTGCAAATGTGCCATTACGAGCCTGAAGATTGTTTGCACAAAGCATATAATATACAAACACAAACACTGAACTGGTGCACAACAAAGTGGTTCATTTGCAGAGCAAATAAACTCAAGTCCTTGTAGCTTCTTAAAGCTACTCCTTATGGGGAATTGGGAAGCAATTGACCGTAGCTACATAGTTGTGTGGTTCAGCTTCTGTGATCAAGCTTCATCAGTTGTCTCCTGCACATCAGAGGACAAAGTTCAATCCTTTGATAATTTAAACTAGCTATAACTATAACTCTGAGAATAAGTTCTATTTCTAATTATAAAGCTTTTTTTTCTGGGTTGGGGTGACCATGGCAACTGTGGTACAGCTGATAGGGCTGTACAGTAGCCTATGAACCCAAGCGTTGGTAAGTTGTGTCCTGGACTAAAGCAGTGAAGCCAGAACCCTTGGTTCCCAAATGGGCAGCCTGTCCACAAGAATTTTGCAAAGAGAATTAATGAACTATAATAATAATAATGATCTATTATTATTAGTGCTGGGCAACAATTAAAATTTTTATTCGCGATTAATCACATGATTTTTACAGGCAAAATGTAATAATAATTCAAACGTTTTTTTTTTTTCTCAACTCAAACATTAATGTAAACAAATTAAATAGAAAACCAAAGCCAAAGCTATTTGCCAGGACATTAACATCCATCTAGTTCATTATAGAAAAACTAGTTTCAGAGTCTAGAACAACCTGTGTTTAACCACATATCTGTGCCTTGTTCGTTTATTAAACTAATAAAACAGCCTCATGTTATTTATCTTATGTCATTTTTGCCTGTACATGGTGGAGTTTATTTTTCTTCTCTGATCTCTGTGTCGCATGTGGCAGAGCACGGCTCTGATGTGCATAGTGAGCGATTAATAATAATAATAATAATAATAAACTGTGTTAACGCACATTAAAATAATTTCTAACGTCTTCAATTAAATAACGCGCTTATGTGCCCAGCCGTAATTATCATGTATGTATGGTATGGTATATAGGCATAGTCAGACTGGAAGTAGGGTAATTTCACTGGCAATAAAGACAGGAGGAGTGATTACAGCAACCTTTACAACACACATACTGTTCACATTTCATGTAAGTGGAAATCTGAAACAATGCTTTAAACACTTTGACTCATCTCCTTTGGGAAATTTAATAATTTCTTCCAGTGTGTTTTCTACAGTTTCCCATGGTTAAATTAGTACCGCACCACTGCTTTTACTTAAAAGTCTTGTCATAAAATCCTATCACTTCTGGTTTCATCTTGAAGCAGTAAATACTATTGGAAACATAGCTGCACCTTACTGTTAATTTGATCCAAAAGAAAAGAAAAAATATTGAAAAGGAAATCTTTACATTGCTGATGAATAAGATGATCTAGAAAGATGATTAGTTATAAGATCGTTCCTATGTGAGCCTGCTCTGACAACAAGTTTTTCTAGCGCCTTAGTGTTTGTCAATCACTGAGTGAAATTACATGAAACTTAGCATTTCCCCGCAGAAGACTCACTGTTCCAAGGCAAGGTAATGAAAGCCAGAGAAGAGAGGAAGACGATTCAATCTTGGACCGTGTGTGATGTCACGCGGTTTTTGGGTGGGTAAACACAATCGGTCTTCTAGACAGCTTGGTTTGCGCAAGTCACTCATTCTGATTGTCTATCATGTTCCTTATGAAGCTCATAATTACGACAGTGTCGGGAGAGAGATTCGTATAAAGACTGCGGTTTGCTTTGATCAGTCTAATTTGCTGTATGAGAAGGGGTGAGAATTTGTGTGAGTGGTTGCAGTTGGTACGAGTAGAAACAAAGGAGTGTTAGCAATTCCTAACAACACAAAGCAATTAATCCTCAGTGGGATTTCAAATTGTGCAACAGATCTTCATTTACTTTGCCAGTTGAATGTCCTCAGTACTTCACATGTGATGAAGGACAGGAATAAAGTATGAGTGGTTGAGGTATTGAGGGTAAACTAAGGGAGTCTGAAGTCATCCTTTTACAAACAGAGCTGCTTTGGTGGCCAAAATAATCCCATTAGTTGATTTGAACTACAATGCCTGACTGAGACAGCTATAGATGAAAATGATGTGGAATGTATTTTAGTAGAGTGCCTTTTTACTTTCTCTGTGCAAAACAAAAACAAGATTCTCTATAAGGGTTTTTGGTGCTCAGATGTATTTATGTTTTTGGTGTTGAAATATCTGAAAAATCTTAAAGGCAGGACAGATTTACTTAAATAATAAAATTGTAATATTCAATGTGCCCATAGGATGAATGTCTAATGTTGTTGATCTCTTGCATTTTTATCTACTTCCATCTGCAGGTCAACATCTTTAAGTTATCCACTGAAAAGTTTTAACATTTATTCAATGGATTGGCATAAAATCTGACGCCAGCATGCCCAAGTACAGCTTTACTGTAGACATTTAGTCTGGCTAGAAGAATGTGTGTATAAATTTTCCTCTTCCATCACTGTCAAACATCTCCGTGATCAATACAGACCCTGTTGTGGCAACCTGGCCATAAAGAACTAGCCGAGACAACAACCGATCAAACATCCTGTGTTTACTCAAACACACCACAAAGACTAGACAGTGACGGCCAGTCAGTGGACAACATGCATGTAGCCCACAGTCTGTGGCTGCATTTGTACCCAAAAAATAATATATTGTGGAAAATCTAACAAAATAAAGTCTTCATACCAATGCAAATTTGATGTGAAGTGATACATCTGTTAAATGGAACTGTAGCTTTCCTTTGCTTCGTTTTTTGTTGGCATCTGCCAGTTGATTGCGGAAGAAGAAAAGAAAAGTTAAAGATGAATAACAACGAGAAACTTCACCAATGAGCCAAAACCACCAATTTACTTGATTGAAGAGTCAGGCAGGTCATTGACTGCCTCACTGATGCCACTTTGAATGTTGACTGAAAGACCACAGTTGACTGGCAGGACATGCTGCAAAAATACTTTCAGTAAAGTAATCAACATGAATCAGTAATCAACAAGATGAAAGCCACAAAAAAAGAGTTTCCCGATAGCACCACAATAACATTTTTATATGTGAAAAATATCCAAGACCAGTGTGTAGACATTGTATAACTTTCAAGTAACGATGTTAATTGATTGGTTCATTTTTGGTTTTCTTATCGTCTATATTAAGAATAGGTTTCAAATTCCCTCTCCAACGTGGTTCTAGAATGTTCTATCTACAAACGACCAATCAGTATTGGGGTATATTATGGCAGGACCAATCTCTACAGTGTCTTTACTGTGTCTTAACTAGTTTGTGACTGAGGTTAAGCTGCAGACACCAGGGAATTTAACCAAAAATTACTTTATGAAACCTCAAAACGGTTATAGTTATGGATGCCATTTGTTTTCAACTTCTTAAAAAAATACTTTGATGTGTGGGCAAAAATGTGTTTTTTAACATTAGTGCTAGGCTAATGCTTCAAAGATAGGTTGCTAATCTTAATTTGCCTGCCAAGCTCATTCTGTTTGTTGGATGCTGCTGATATTAATGAGACATCTACAGCAGCACAGGAGGCTGATCAGATTCTCTAATTGCAATTCAAGTACTGTAAGCTCATTTGTGTCCTGGGAGAAAGTATCTAATTTGGGATTAATTATCAGGTTTTGTGGACAGCAGATTATGTGCTCTGTGTGACACTGGACGGGTTTGTAGAGGGAAATGGAGTGGTAAAAAATGTTAGACTGATACAAGAAAAGATATGGAAGGTTGTAGCAGACTTTTACAAGGAAAATACAGCTTTTGATGTTCGTCATATTAGAGTTCTGTCCTGCTACATATGATCATATATCAAAATTATAAAATATTAAAAAATTTGTTAAACAATAAAGCAGCATGGGTTATTTCCACTGCAGTGTTAGATAAAAGTATGAAGTCCAAATTACATGTAACACAAACTCATAAATAAAAACTAATCTTTTACTTAATATTTTTACTTAATCTTTTACAAACACTATCTGCTAATAAAGACCAGTAGGCTACTGGTCTTCATTAGCAGATAGTGTTTGTATTGTATAATAAGTAATTTTCCATCCATTGCAACTGAGCAAAATTCATCTGCTGGGAGAGACAGTGAGGTGAAGTAGAAAGCTCCTGGAAAAAAGCTAGTAAGTGGATTTTCAAGTTTTTTCTCTTTTTATTACTTTACCAATGTCAAGAACAAACATTTATGTTCATCGTGCACATTAACATTAATATATTAAAAGTAATGTTTTACTGTTTTGCTATTAATGTTGATTTCAAGAAACATAAATATTGTTTTTGTTTAAACTGCAGAACAACCCAAAAATAACTTGCTAGATGTAATATGTAATGTAATAAATCAAATGCAGTGTGACTTTACGCTATGAAACACTTTTTGGTAACACTTTATTATACAGGTCTGTCATTGATTTGATTTGATTATACTGTAATTTCCTAGTGGGTTTCCTAGAAAAACTAATCACAAGGAAACCCAAATTAATTTTAAAATAATTAGTTTGGATAATACTTTACTGTATTGTACAGGTTATTAATTTCCCTACAGAGTTTCCTGGAAAGAACTATGTTATTTTGCACTAAGTGTAAGTTAACATGGACTATTTAAACCCAAATAACATTTTGTTCATTATTCTGCTACAGCTTTATTTAATTTATTTGATAAATTTTCAGGAAACAACTATGTAATTGGTGCTAATTGCAAGAACAACAGAGACAGTGTTGAATATATAGGTTTAATTCTAATTTGTTGCCAGCGTAACTTCATTCAATTTTTTATAGACCGCTTAAGCCAGTCAGGAAACAGCCCGGGATTAATTTGAATTAATGGTTCTGATGTTGATGAAAAGATTTTACCCCTTAACTTTGTCATAACTGCGGTGGAAATTAGATTTTTAATTATCTCAATAGTTTTTTTATGTGGTGGAAATGATCTAAGCTCTAGAGCTTTAATTGTGTCACTTTATTTGTGCACAACGCCACCAAGCAGTAAAAAAATAGAGAGCAGAAATTACTTTATTAGTGCGAAGGAAGGTTTTCACTTTTCCACTGCAGCTGTGATGGAATGCCCAGCTGTAAAGATTTCTGCTTGTTAAGTTGGAGATTTGAGTACATGGGTCTTAAGTGAGCAGTAGAGCTGTGTGTGTGAGACTATAAGCAGTCTCACACACACACACACACACACACACACACACACACACACACACACACACAGCGCTATAAAACTGTCTTGATTTAACGGGATGATTAATGCTCTTCAGGCTGCCGAATGAAATATGAGGTAATCTGACTCCCCAGTCCCAGTCAAAACATGCCCAACATGAGGACAGCTCACATCTTGCTACCATGAATAGGGAGCTTTTGCCATTTTCTGTTGTGCAAAGTGTGTAATGTTATTATTTTCTGCACATTTTTTGTGTTAAAGTGCATAATATAATATACAACTATGGATTTGTCTTTTATATTTCTTCAAGATCCAGTGGAATAACTAAAGAAGAGGGGAACCCTGGTACAGGAAGCAATGACTTAACTGAGGGACTTAACAGGACCAAACTGATAAAAGACGCCCTAAACAGGATATTAAACAGCTAATAAAGATTAAGAGGCATGTATGTTTCCCTTTAAATCCTTCTTTCCCAAGCATCTTGAGGAAAAGGATTGTTTGAATTTCCACGGGCTGTTGAATGCACACTGTCAGCCACATCTGATGCAAGTGAGTCACATGGAGGTGAGGTAATAACATCATGCCACTGCGCTGGTAATTTGGGGTGGCACGAGGGGACTCTTGGTGGTATACATAAAATGTGTGTGACTATGGCATTTGTGCATGAAGCACAACAAATTTCTCATTTCTTTAATGCATGCACAGCTTTGGAGAGACTTTACACTTTGTGTTAAAAACCGAAATTACAAAATTAAATGATTAACTCACAGTTAATTTGTGTGCTATGTGTGGTGGTTAATGTGGTTGCTGATAAATGCCAATGGCTGAATAATTATGTGGGCAGGTGCTGAGATTTCTGGCTTTCATTTACCAGCCTGATTTGGAACAAAAGGTACACACTCACCGGAATTTCCGCACACTCCTCCACATACTGACATGTTCAGCTGCTCAGCAGTAGTGAATGAATACAGTATGGAGGATCAAAAATGACTTCTTTGTCAATAAAAAAATAAACAAACAAATCAATGCTAACATTTATACAGAAATAAATACGAATAAATAACAATGAATAAACAATGATAAATGCTGAATTAAGTATAGAAATAAAGAATAAAATGCACAAATGAATGGATTAATAAATAATTATTGGACATATGTAAATATAGAATACATGTCAAATTATTGCTACATCTTCATACATTTAAGTATTTCTACAGGTTTTCATGAAATTGTTCATGTATTTCTACATGTATTGGTTTCTTTCCTACACTCACTCAATAATGTATTTCCATATTTCTGTGTCTGTACGGTATAGTAAAAGGGGAAGGCTTTACAGAAAGTCAAACTACAGAAATACATTAAATAAATATACTGTAGCTAAAAGCTAAATGTTGCTAGGAGAAGATAAACAGGCATGTCGTACATGTTAACTAGTATGTGCACCATAGATGGGTTTTATGAGTAACTGTTTGAGTTTAGAAAGACAATTCTGTGTAATTATGAGTGTTAATTCATTAATTTCTTCATATACAAGTAGACCACAAGGCAATGTCTAACACTTTACATTTAAAATTGGTCTACTCATTGTAGATAGTCACAGTCGTCTGGTGCCATGGTCTCAAACACAAGAAATACAGGAAATACAAATATTGTAAATACAGAAATACAGAAGAAAAAGAAATATATATAAACACAAATGAATTAATTGAACATACCAGTCATAATGAATTACCAGCATTCATTTATTTTTGCATATGTTTTTAATTATTAATCACATATTTATGTCTGTAGTTTTGTATTTCCATTTTTTTCATTTTTTATCCTCCATTCGACACCTTGCTTGATGATTTACAGTTAAAAAGCACTGTCTATAAAGTAAAGTCAATCTCTCTTCTAATTCCTTACACCTCTTTACTCTGGAAATATGGATGCATTGTTCAGTGACATGCTGTCACATGCCAGATTGGTCCCTGCACGCTGCCAACAAGGGTCAATAAAAATCACATGCTTTTTGACACCTTTTTATAAATTTAATGCTGCTGTCAGGAACAACTTATCACTGTTCTGTTGCTGATCTTTTCACTCAGCTTTCATTAGTACTGACTGTTTACTATACTATACTATAATACTGACAGTTTTTAATAACATTATAATCAAATTGTACTTAAAGTATCAAAAGTAAAAGTATTCTTATGCAGCAGAAATACTCTGAATGGTTTATATACATTGTATTACATTAAACTGACTAATGCATTATGATTTAAGCAGCATTGTCTCTGAAATGTAGTGCAATAGAAGCAAAAAGTAGCATAAAACCAATCCACTTAAGTAAAGTACATGAACTTTGTTGAGGTTGATTTTTGATACTTTCTGAAGTCTGGTCGAAAGGTGCATCACTTTAAAGTGGTGACGAGAAATTCACCCTCTTTTCTTTTCATTACTTCATCTTTGGTGCTTCGTCTACTCTTTAATGCGAGGTGTTCTTTTTAATTTGCCTCTGTCTCTGGCGATGTTAGAATCAAGATGTAAATAATTATGGTTAAACACATGTGCTTTGGGCAAAGTCACGAAAACTAAAAATTGCCAGAAAAGAATAAAAATTTAATTGAGCAGATTTTCCCTCACAGACTGAGGTTAACCACTATCCCTAATGTTCACACAGTGCTGTTTGGTGGCCAATTTTCTCTCACTTCACTGTATGAGAATGCTTTTTTTTGCATCGCCCCAGGGGCTTTCAGTGTTATTCTCTCCCTTTTGTTTGCAGTGTCCAGCATACCAAGAGACACATGTTCTCATTAATGTGCATAATTTCTCAAGGGACATTGCCACAGACTATATAGTCCCTCTAAGAGTGACATTTACTCAGCTGAATGATCCAGCTGTAGTTTCTTTTTATAAATAGGCTGAAGTGGTCATCTAGAGAGGCTGTATAGTTTCCATTAGAGACAACAGCAGTAAAACCATTGTCGTGGCCTATTACCCAGCATGTGTTGTAAAAGAAGGGCCCAAATGGTGCTCATTAGTGGTCTCTCACACACACCGGCCATCACAATGGAAAGGGGGCTTAAAGACCCACCCTCTTGCCAAGCCCAGTGCAGGAGCAATAGCTAGATTTTTATATTTATACTGATTCACTAATTACCCCCTGAAAGCAAGGCCTAGGCCGCGTGATGCACGGGGTGACTGTGCACGAGGTGAAAACGCATTCCTCTCAGGCAGCTCGCTCTCTAAACTGAACACCAGCTCCTGACAGGCTGTGAAAATCTGTTTCGATATTCTGTAATATATACGAGCTGTAACACTGTTGCTTTAATACAGTTTGAGGCACATAGTGAGGCGGAATTTTCTGCTGCTGGCTGTTTAGTTAAACTCATTATCGTTAAAGAATTCACATGATGCATACCAAATTTAAATAAAAGCTAATTAAGATGCCATAACGTTTTTGTATTTTGTAGATAAAAATGTGCTAAACCCTGTATTAATGTGTGCAATGCACACTTACAACATTTTCTTTAAAATACCCTGTCTTGCTTTACGTTGATTTGTTGGCACAACATTCCAAATGACACATAAATCTTCTTACTTTGAAATCATATTTGTCTCATGATGACAATCCAGCCGGATTTGCATTGTGATGATGAGCATCTTATATGGACGACTATACATAAATAAATACACAGTGCAGTATACATGCATTATATTTGTTACAGCTTTTAAATTATTTATTTTATTTATAATTATCATTGATATGTTAAGATCTAGGACAGATTGTGGATTAAGTTGATAGAGAAAATTTTTACTTCATTTCTTTGTCACTTCACACACATAAAAATTATATAAAACTTGGAAAGATACATCTCATATGTACTCCTACATAAAATAGTCTTTATATAGACACAAATGACACGGAACTAGTAAAGAGTGGGAGCTTCTGGGAGTCTGCCTACCTCGCCCCCTTTCCACATATGTCCTTGGTCCAAGGGCAGTAGCACAAAGGTTAATGTTATTGTGGAAATACAACATCAAGTTGAGCTCTGTGTTTATTTTAAAGCAAAAAGATTTCAGAAGTGAAATAAAAAAGGTGTTACACAGTAACACATGTTACTGCATGTGTTAACACGTGTATGTTTTCCTATACATACCATAGACAATTCATTAAAAACTATGCTTTAGGATTTTTCTTTTTTAATAATGTGTTTCAGATTTAAATTTTTTTCATTTCACTAATGGTGTTTATCTATATGGATGGCTTCCACTTTAGTCAACAAAATCTATCAGTGTTAACATGTAACTGAAACAGATTTAAAAGCCATATCACTGTATTGCAACACTGAGCTGGAACTCATTTGAAGAATCTACACCATTAAATTATTCTGTGTGACACATTTATAGAGGACTGTTCACACTCTTTACGTAAGTAAAACAGTAATATGTCAAAATACTGCATAAATATATATATAAAATATAAAAGCAACCACATACAGGAACAATTACACTTTAAATTCACTATTACCAATACCATTATTGTTGTGTAAAAAATTATTGCTATTGTTTTTATTATTATTATTATTATTAGTAGTAGTAGTAGTAGTAGTAGTAGTAGTAGTCTACTAATCTACTCAAACAAGGCCAGTTATATCTGCTGGGTTCAAATCTTTAGACACTGAGACACTACATACAACAGGACTGGACCGTCTGCCTTCAAAGTGATTTGGTGATTGAGTGAGCAGTAAATAAGCAGTTATTTACATACCTTTCAGTAAATTCCTCCACGCACTGTATTTTGGTGTTCAAGTCACTAGTTTTCTTCAAGCGGTACCCAAGTGATAAACCACTTGTTCTCCCCGGAATGAATACATCGTAGTACTTACTAAAAGCTGCTAGCGGAAGATAAACAGAAATCTGGTTCAAGATGGCAGAGGTAAGCTAACGAAAATATTGAATCCTATTTTTCATAAGACAGTGGTGTGTCAACAAATATTCCTAATATTAAAGGATTTTCGTGTGTTCAGGGAGTAACTGTTATGCTTGATAACCTTAAATGGACGGAAGGAATATTGAATAGTCGTAACCTGGTAGTTCACCAGTCTATCGGTAACTTGTCTGGGAACAAATGTTTACTAGTATTAGCCGTGTTACCAACGTTAGCTAGCTTTCGTCTTTGCTAATAAAATAAATGCGTAAATCATGCGGCTTTACTAGCAAGTTGATTTTATTTTTTTCCAGCGAGGAGCCAAGCTGCATATAGCAGCTAGCTGGGTTTGATGTGTAATTGGCAGTATGCTAGTGTTATGTCTTCCTATAGGACGGGACCTTAGGTCGACATACAGTACAAGGCTAGCTACGTCATTCAACCTTTACCTCCGAAGATGGTTACGTTAGTGGAAAAAAGGTTCAACAATTCAACGAGAGAACGTACGTTCAAACGTACGGATTTTAATCTAACGTAGTATATTAGTTGGTGAGCTAACATGACAACACCAGGACCAAAGCTGCTAAATGGAATTCACTGGAATACACTCAATTATTTTATTATCTACAACTATTTACAGCTGGTAGATTTCATTCACTGATTGGTAGAAAATGAATGTGCTATTTTGGCATTTCACTTTTGATTTAAATACATTTCCAATCAAAAATGCTAAAAGTCTTCTGGTTCAAGAAACTCAAGATTGTGGATTGGACATCTCAAAATATCAAAAATAAACTTAAACAGCTTTTTTCCTTTGCATCTTTTGCAAGGCAAAATAACTTCTCAACATAGACATTGTAGTTATGTCTAAGATGATGTCCATAATAGCATTGTTTAATGTAGATGATTGAATTATGACTATATAATGTATAAACATGTGATGTGTTAACTATCAACCGCCTAAAATAGTATTAATTAACATAAGAATTTATTGTTTTTGCAGACTCACAGCTTACAGGACATGAGGCAACAGGCAGCTGTTGCTGCTAAAGTCTTCATTCAGAGAGATTACACCAATGGCACTGTGTGCCAATTCCAAACTAAGTTCCCCTCTGAGCTGGAGACCAGGGTAGGACGCACCTCTTTACTATGTTATTCCTAATGAGTTGTTCCATCACACTTGACAGAGCATCCTCCTTTTCATGTAGAATGGAGCCTCTGTGTCATCTGATGTGCCGTCACTCCTCTGTAAATCAACACAGTCTCTCATTCTGTTGTTCTTTCATCTGCTTTTCTTAAATAGATAAGCATTTATTTTTCATATTGTTGTTGATGAATCATCATCCAAAACAGTGCATGCTATAAGAAATCACAACCAGAAATAAAAATAAGTGTGGTGCTTCCATCATTCCATGTTAGTCCAATTAACTATAAACTCAACCGTGTGTGGTATTTTAGCAGTGTCTGCTGTGCATCATTAAAACAACCATTACTGGAGACTGAGAAGAACCTGAATGTTGTGACCTGGTAACATTTTATTACATCAGTGTCTGATCTATTTGCTACACTAGATGGTTGAAAACTGTCTTGACTGCCTTATTGTCACTGCCCACTGCTTCCACCAGTTGGAACTTTCTGCTTTCTAAGCGCCTTTTTCAGCATGCACTGAAACTAACTCGACCTGTCGTCAGTCACTTATATCACATTTTGCTGTTTTGCCACTGAAGCAGGAACAAATGAAAACAGTGTGAATGTGGAGTCTCAAGTGAAAAAAACTGTCAGTAACTTCTCCAGAGGATCCCTGGTGGACTTTGTCCTTAAGTGAACCATGGTGGAAGTGGGCTAAGAGCAGGCATTTATAATGATGTTGAGGAGGAAGTGCAGGTCGCTGAGACTGAACAGGCTCTACGCCACATTAAAGACGGTGCCAGGCAACCGGTTCAGAGTTCGCAGGACCAAAAGCCGTAGTTTTGAAATGCACCCACCACATGAAAAGAGCAGCTTCACAACACTTAAACCACTCACTGGTGGTTTATTGGCACTTCCCTCTTGATTGGGTGGTCTCCCATGTTTTTCAGTGCAATTCAGTTCACACACACATTAAACTATTGGACAAATAAAAAATAGGTTTCCTCTGGGAGTTAAGCTAAGTCTTCTATCATAAAAAAGCTCTTGCCACATATATTTTAGTATGATTTGCTGTAATCCCAGTTCATGAAATATGCATTAAATTGCCAAACTGTTTAGTGGCTTCCATTTTTAGGCCAATCATTTGTAATTGTGAGGATATTTGCAGAACATCATTTGAACACTTTTGACCTCAGTGTCTGATTTTTGCCATATAGTTGGCCTTGTTTTGGAAATTCTTGCACAATGTAGCATCACATTCTTGCAGACAATTATCCTAGGATGTGGGAGTTATTATTTTTGGTAGTTCTTTAATGTTTTATTGCTACTGGTGAGTTGTACGAAAGAGCCAGTAAACCACTGAGTCCTTCATTAATTGACAGCTTTCACTGACCTGTTAGAGTTCAGTTATAGTTTAGGGACAGTTGGTTTGAATCACAGCCTCTCAACTGGAAAATGAGAAAGAGAAAAAAGAGTCTCAATGGTGCATACCAGTCATGTGTAAGACCACAGATGTTTTGCATTCCTTGAACACAAGGTAGCAGAATGTTGGATGGGGAATTGTGAGAAGCTCAGGAAGCCGCTGGCTCATCCTCTGGTCTGGTTTTTCCTCACTGTCACTGAGGCATCAAGGTGTGTTGGTGCTGTCAGAGAAGGAGAAACCATCAACATTCCTTCCTGGATTGTCACAGTCCTGTGTCCCGCTGTGAATGTTTTTTTGCTGTTTGTTATTAACAGAAAACATGGATGAGCCTCAGCATTTCCTTGATATATGACTAGTCCATGAAAAAATCTAAAGATGGAAAGAATCGGGGGGAATTTTGTGGTGTATAGAAGGCAATGTTTCCACTCATGTATCCCAACACACAGTACAGTCCAGATACACTTCTGACTCTCTGTATTGTCTAACAGATTGAACCCTTGATTTCTCTCTATGTTTCCATGTATTTCAGATCGACAAACAGCAGTTTGAGGAGACTGTGCGGACACTCAACAACCTGTATGCTGAAGCGGAGAAGCTGGGTAGCCAGTCATATATTGAAGGCTGTCTGGCCTGTCTCACGGCATACACTGTCTTCCTGTGCATGGAGACCCACTATGAGAAGGTGAGATACATTTTACATACATAGATGCAAGTAGAAGTAATAAATGTTTCCCAAACTGTATAGTAACATGTTGCCCACACGTCGAGACCAGACAAACCTTCTGTCGGTCTATTTAATCAGCTTAAATATCTGTTAAATTGACTGTTTGATTAATATAACACAACATTTAATTTAGTTTTTTAAATTTTTGCTTTCAATTTCTTCCTTGTCAACAATGTTAAATCTAGTCACAGTTTTGTTTCAGCTTGTTAATGTCTTATCTCAAAACAAATCTGTTCTATAAAAGTAGTAAAAATATACAGTACATATCCACACATGCATATTGTTTGGGAAAGCCTGACCAAAGTCCAGAACCCAGAGACATTAAATTTACAATTATCGAAAACAGAGAAAATACTAGTACTATATTAGTACAATATTTAAAGTGTTTAAACATTGTTGGTGAACAACCACATTAAATATAGAATATGTAGAGGTGCTGGATCACATTTGCTGCTGCACGTGGACATATTAACCACACAGTATAGAAATGACCGAGGTGGCTTAGCAAGGTAAGAAGCTGAGTTGCTGCTTGGCTGTAACTCAACAAGTTTATGACTTCTATGAGAACTGGCAAATAAATATGATTTATATTAATCTAAAATCACTTTTGGCCAAGTTCATGTGGAATGCACATGGTTCAGTGTGTCAGTGTTCTTCCTGTCCTGTCAGTTTGCCTTTTTAGTGTCTGGGATAAAAAACATTTGGCTTGGTTTGGGTTTTATGAGCACCATAAAGTCATGCAATTTAAATTCACTGGTCATTACCAAAGTCAAAACGGAGTCTGTTATTCAGCCATTCAGCTCAAGAATGTGGTGAGTTGGCAAGTTGGAAAAGGTTTTCAGCTTAGCCAACCAGAGATGTTTCAGTTTGATGCCAGGTAGCAATGTACTACAGGAACATCTAACAGGACTGTTTAATGAAACTGTGTTTGTCATTAACTTAAAATAGCAAACAGAAAAAAGTTAAACTATTATTGTGACAGGTAACATTTACACATTTTGTAAGCATGCTTAATATCTTCCTACAGACTGTCAATACTGTTCAAGTCATCGTGGATTGTACGAGCTCTTCCAAAAGCTTGAGTTTTTCAAAGTAGTTCATTGTGGATTTCGAGGTCTGTTTTGGATCATCATCCTGCTGTAGGAGCCAGTCACTTTTCAGTTTCACTTTCTTAAGTGACTGCAGGACGTTTGCGTCCAGAATTTTCTGATATTTAGCAGAATTCTTTCTTTCATTTTATTCGTGCAGTTTACTGTGTCCGCAGCCCATACAGTATATTTCATCCCCCATGGTTAACACTACAGGCTTATTCAAATAAAATAATATGTCAAAGTTGGAAGAAAGGCTCTTTTAAGGGTTTTTTGCTGTCCGGGTTGTATTTATTTACATTCTGTCTTCAAAAACAATATGATGACATATGAAGAGTGAAACAGGTTTTACTTGCTGTGACCATTCTTCCTGTCCTTATTGACCTTTAAGAGATCCCTCCAAAAGATGCTTCCTGCGCAGGTAATGGGGGCCAAAATACATACATAATTACACTTCGTATGTAACTCTGAACACAGTACAACCTTCCAAATCAACATCATATTAAGTGAAGATTTCCCAAATTTGCAGCCTTTTTAAAACAAAGCTCTGTATTTTTATTACTTTTAGACTTTAACTTTGGAAGATGTCCACCTGATACAAAAACTCAGACACATGTTCAAACACATTCAAATACATTTTTGCACGGAACTAGTGCTGTGGATTTTGGCCCCTGTCACTTCCATTGAAAAGACTTGAGGTAGCTATCAGTCATGTACAGAATGAAAAATATCCCTATGGGCACTTGAATGTTGTTTTAAGACAGATTTGAAAAATTGTGAATCAAATAAGTTAAAAAAATATGTGATTTGCATCAGGGTGACTAATCATGAACAGCATAATTACTTACATAGATAGACCCTTATAGGAGAACTTTGTCCAGCCCACATGTCTGATGTCTCCTTCAAAGATGATCTGTCTGCCTGTGTTTTTGAGGCTGAAATAGGAGATTCAGGCTTCTTAAAGGTCAAAATATTCTTTGTCAGATACCATTGCATTGCTGTCAATCGGGTGTGTGAAACTGTGACCATTGTCCCCTTTTAGGTTTTGAAGAAGATTGCAAAGTACATTCAGGAGCAGAATGACAAGATCTACGCACCACGAGGCCTCCTGCTCACCGACCCAATTGAGAGAGGCCTGCGAGTTGTATCCTGCACTTTAATGTCTGTTGCAACCACGAAATACTCTCTTATCCTCTCTAAGATAGTTGTGTATATATGTGACTCTGGTGTTCAGAGCAACATGATGAAAACAAAAGTCGACTCAGATTACCATCCTTACAAAGGTATTAGAAACACAGTGAAAGGTCAAAGCCTCAGTGTTTTTGCAATAAAGACACCAACCTTTCTGTGCAAGAACGGGCACATACGGAAAATAAGAATTATATGTTAAGTATTTTGGCTAAGTTGAACTTGTTAAATACAGTACAGAGATCAGAAAATGTGAACACAAATCACACCACAGCCTTGAGAACAAGGAGCTTTTCACAGTGACCTAATAGTGATGTGCAGACCCTCTGCCCCCACTTTGTCTTTCTCTGTGACTGCAGAGTGAAAATGAAAAGCAGCAGTCCAGGCAGCTTACAGGAAATCCAGCGCTATGTAGGGATACCCTGTAAAAACACCAGATAAAAGTTAGTATGTAATCCATAGCATCTGCATAAAATCAGCGGGTGCACCAACATCCTGGCTTTACCACCTCACGTGTGTGGGTGTGTGTGTCTGTGTGTAATTGTAACTGAGCAGCAATGGGAGATTAAGGATAACAAAATATGACTGAAATTGTTCACAGCTGAGCTTTGTTCCCCCTCCTGTGTATGATTTTATAGGACTGACAGTGATCTGGATTATGTCTCCTGCACCGTCGGGCTGCTGTGCTGACATTAGCACGGGAGCGCTGAGGGACTGACGGGAATGTGTCACCTAAATGGTCGTTTTCACATTTTAACCAAGGAATCATGACCATGCTGTAGTTATATTTGTCTGATGATGTGACTACGTCAGTTTTCTTTGTGAAAATGGTCATTTCTCTGCAGTGCTGAAAGATTAAAATACTTCCCTCACATGTCAAACTGATCCTGCTAAATAAAGGGGCAAAGTTCGGGCTAGCCTCTGCTCCACTAGCTCCACTAATTCCTTTAGTAATTTTCAAATCTGACTTTTTGAATTAATGAAAGCTGTTTCACTGCAGCAGTTGCCATGACAACTTGAGCCCTTTGTGATTTTTAACGAACTTAAGAAAATATAATAATTATTGCAGGGAAAAAAACTTTCATCATAACTGGATTCGGTTCAGATCCAATACTTTTACCAACACACTCTTTTAAAGTTGTAATCCTGTCTAGAAAACACCCTGCACCACACTGTGTCATGTATCATCATTAATAGGCTGAATTTTGCTATGATGTACAGTATGTCAGCCTTGATATGATAATTCTGCTTCCAGAGAAACAACTGAGAGTCTGTACACCATGCCTATGTGCCATGGACACTGCTCTACTATGGGATTTTTAAGTGCAGAGAATAGATCTACACTGACAATAGTAGACTGTGACTACAGACACATCTGCTCTTTCCACAGTTATGACCCTAAACCGTTGAAGCTTCTGTGGAAAAGTGGAGAAAAAGTTTTTATTTTCACCATATCAGTATTTATTTTTCTCTTACGTAAATAGCTTCAGTCGACTTTCACTGAATGTAAAATTAACCCAAACTTAACCCAGAAGTGCTTTTTCTTGACTGAGTCTTATTAAGATTGAGGTCACCATCTTTGAAGACAGAAGCCTGACTAGATAAACGCTGCCACGGTGAGTCTCATAATTAACATTCCTCAACATGAACGTACACATTCTTACTAGTACAGATTTGATGCTGGTGTATGAAGTTTGTTTTTTCTAAATTGTACAGATACATTAGTTCCATCTATGAATCATATTTTCCTCTTAATGTTTGGGCAATATTTAAAAAAAAAGGGGTTTGAGTCAAAAAGCAGTAATAAAAGAGTTCATTCCTCATGTGCTCTCCGTCGCTCCCAGGCAGAGTGCCTCCTCTGCATTCAAAGAAAAATCCCACATCAAAGTTTAAAGCCTCTTCATCTGTGAGTAATATTAGTTAAGTGCTTTACTGTAAGGAGGGCTGTTTTATGTTGCATTCTGCTTATTTTATGAGTTTACGTTGCATAGAACAGTGTTTTGCCTCTTGCTTGTACTGTATGCACCTATAGCTTGTCCAGAGGGCACACAGCCCAAACCCTGAAAGTAATTAATTGTCCTTTTAGTACAACATCAGACTGGCGATGCTGGATGCCTTTAAATAGCTGTAATTAAACAATTAGCACATTTTTGTTAAAATTGTCAATTTCCTTGTTGACATAGCAGACCGCCAGTCTCCCACCACCTTCATGTAGTATCAGAGGAAGTGGGAGAGTCGGAAACATTGCTGGTTCCTGAAGCAGCAATTACAGCTTTATCGTAATAAATATCAGGCTCCTGCAATTTAAGGAACAGCACTAAATATGTCGTGTTTGTTTCTAAAAGGCTTCCGTACGTGTTTTATGTATGTGAAGATAAATGAAGTTGTAGGCAGCTGTGAATCACATGACAGAGCAGTCGTCCGTGAACTGCAGGGTCAGTCCTCGAGCAAGACACTGAACCCCAAGCTGCGTCGCGTGTGTACGTGTGCACGGTTGTGTTGAGGTTTTCATAGTTTGTCTGTGGCAACGATTTTAACTAACCTTTGTCACATATTGTCCTCCATTAATATCTCAGAGAAAGTTGCTGTGGTGAGTTTAATTCTACTTGTCATCATCGACAAGTGATGCAGCTGTTGGTAGCTGGTGCGTTGTCACAACTCCTGGAGGTTTTGACTGTGAATGCGAGGAAGATTCCCAACTAACATCCTCCATCTGCATTTTGATTTAGCAGACAGGGCAATGTCTGGTGGAGTAAGGGAAGGAAAGCTATGTAGAGAGGTAGAGAAAAGGGGGGCATATTAGTAATTAGTTACATTAAGTTCTGTGCTGCTCCTGTGACTCACTCACTGTGCTGAACTACCAGCATATACTTCAGACATATAACATTTCCTATCGTCCTTCTTGTTCCATAAATTCACTACAGCGAGCTAACTTTAAGATCAAATTATACAGCTAGTCACCAAAAATGATTCAAATCTGAGTGTCTGTCATTGATTTGAAAAGAGACATTTTCTGGGAAATGTTTTGCAGCAAAGAAAATATTTGCTTCCTCGTTTGTCATGGACAGCCTTTGGCAGTTATCATTCCATAGCATTTATTTACTGTCCCATAACACACAATTCTTCTTTTGGTTTGAAAGCTAAAACATTGTGTGACAGCATAGTTAGAATTGTCAGCCGCAGATCCTTTGCAGATCCTTCTCCCTGGCAGATGCCTCACGACTTTTGCCACAAGAGCTCATCTCACCCCGTAGATTGTTTCAATCTCTGTTTCTGTAAACTCACAATTGTTTTCTCGTTCGTACAGTAAAAGACAGGGAAGCTCATCTCATGAGTACTGAAAAACACTTTGCTTTGATGCTGGACAGGGTCCAGTCATCACTGTAGCATAGACAGTACCATCAGGCAGAGTAAGATATACACCATAAGTATTTTACCTATGGGGAATGTTGTGTTTGGCAACGTATTAGATCCCTATGGATGGATAAGCGATTGCACCACTAGCCTGCAGACGCACACACAGCGTTTAATCCTTCACTTCAGAATCCTCAATACATATACATGTCCTGCTGAGGAATGTAAACCCAGGTCTTTTATAAGTAGCTCTTGAGAGAAAAGTGCATTGGAACTTTGCCATGGTCAAAGACAGGGTAAACCACAGACAGAGCACACGTACAGTATATCCATCCTTCCCAGTGTTTAAGCCTCTAAATCCTGCCAGAGTCTCTTCTCTTCTGTCTCCTCCAGGCTTAGACTGACGCACCGCTGTATCAGACCAACACCACGTTACGCTGGCAATTAAGTCAACAAGCTTCCATTTTTTCCAGTTTCTTCGAAACCTCACTTTGGAAAGGATTCCTACTGTATAGTTATGTAGTAAACTTAGAAAATAATCATATGAAACAGTGGCTCCCGCACTAAATTAAATGTGTTACAGTAGGTGGTGGGTACTTGAGGGTTCCAGTCGAGCATCCACCCCCAATATGACTGAAGAGCTTGCTAGCTTCAAACCGTTTTTTTTGTCTGGCTAGGAGCATCTCAAGTTAAGGGTATGATGGATCAGCCTCTAGTGGGATGACTGCGCTGTCAAAAAAAAAGCCAGACTTTTGATGGCTTCAAGGTGGTGCCCTGGCATATTGTTGAAGACATTCTACTCCTGATAAGGTGTCATCAGGCTCTGTGTACAAACTTGTAACCTCACCATAGCTTGCCAGCAAACCTGAAAATTAGACTGCACACATGATCATATTTTGTAACAGTGGAGAATATTGAACAGGGCAGATGCAAAAATTATGTTCATTATAAGGTTATCATTGTCTAGTCTAAAAGTGTTTTGTTCTTCACATCCTAGGCCAAAGATATGCACTTTTAACCTTAACTATGTAGATTCTGTGATAGAATGGATCAGCCACAGCATTTTTCTTATGTTGACATTAGGTTAGAAATTGTAATTGTAAAAAAAAAAGGTAAAAGTGTAACAAATTATTTCGAAGTTACTGAAAAGCTGAAGCTCTTGAATAGTTCAAACTTTCAAAGCTTTTGAAGCGCAAGGTGAAACATTATAATTTGAAGGTGTCGCTCAAATTGCAAGTGTTAAAAGCAGTCACATCGGAAGGACTCTGCGTGTCAGATTGTTAGTTTTGAACCCTTAGAAGTCCGCGGACGTACCGGTGCGTCTGACCACCTATGTTTCTTTTCCCTTTTTGTCCCTATAACAAACTGTGTAACATGCAGGTGTTTGGACTAATTTTTTTTCAGCACAGTCTCAGCTATATGTGCTCCCTGCAAGGATATTCACTTTGAAAAACCCAATTTTTTTTTATTATTTACTTCAAAATAGGAGAAAATATCAGGTGTTTTTTGCCAATTCCCTTAGAATATCAAATATAGAGTTTAAATATTAAACAGCTTAGGAGACCAATGAGAAATGATCTCAATTCCATCCCTCTTCTGCCCGTAACAAACAAAGAATGGAGGAAAACACTTAGCTGATGGACATTTAAATTAGCGTAGCATGGATTTTTAGCACACGCACTAACCATGGGTTTTCAGCTGATCATAACTCTGGATCTACTTGACCTATCAACACTATTAAAAAATTGGTAAGTAGTTTAAAGCCTGATCTTAAGATACACGTTTGGAGTTTCTAGGTCTTCATATGGCTTTGCTGCATCGTCCAGGCGCGTCCATCGACTCCTAAGGGTTAAGTGAGTTACAGTGAAACGTTGAATATGCAGTAATCACTGACAGTGGGGTAGGTTGTCTGCTGAAGTGTGAGATGGTAACGAGTTGAAGTGTAAGTTGGCACAGAAGCAGTGACGGCAGTTGAATTGCCACTGCACTAATGAACACTGTTAATGACTGCCATCTATTCATGTGAGGTTATAGCACTTAGTGCCTCTGAGGTGGTTAGTCATTGTTGTTATTAGTTCTATGTGCTTTCTCACAAGATGAGCTCGCCTGCCTGCTGCGAACAGGCTTCATTTAATGTTCACTCAGCTTCACGTTTCTGACTCATCTTTTCTGTTTCTGCAGCACCTGTTTAGCTGAGCAGAGCAGCCCAGCACCAGTGCCCACCTCCCAGAGGTCCACCTAGACCGGCATCCTTAATACTGCGTCTCTACAATCTGTCCCTTTCTCTAACCATCATGTGCATGTCCCATTCAGAGCATTTTTTTTGTCATGTATTCAAATATTGCGTGTGACATAATCATTGTTTCGATTTGGAGAAAAGGAAAAGATGTCATGGAACAATTGATTACTACAATATCTTTTTGAGTAGTAGTATTTGTGAAGTTACACATTTTTGTATAATTCTGTCTTTTTGGGACACTCCTTTTTCAATAATGAAGCCAACACACAGGGTAACTTCTTTTTCTGAAGGTTTAAAGAGCTCTGCTACACCCATGCTTTAAGTGATTGTCTTGGCTGAGAACAGAGAACTCTGGTTATTAAGCGCGATTTACTGCATGTGCCACACCTCACCGTTTGTTTACTTTCATCTTTATTCATGTGTCTTGCGCAGGAGGCTTGGTGCTTCCTACTTTTCCTGCATGTTTACTTTGTAGGGTTTAACTTTTGTAGCTGATGGCTGAATGAACTTGATTAGGCTCTAAACATTCCAGTTAAATATAACAGATATTCATGTATGTCTTTCCTATTTATGCATTGATTAGAGGTTATTATTTTCCCTCTGAAAAACCAAAATGTGTGATTGCTGTATTTAGCATGTACTACTACTTAATGCTACTTTGTGAGTCATTTTATTTGCAAACTGTGCCATGCATAGTGTTTAGTGACTACTGTTGATTTTCTCCACTTAAAAGCATTACTATATTTTCAGTTTGGTTGTGATCGAAATATTTAAAAGCGCTCTGGTTAGTTGACAGTGCCTGTAATGGATTTGAATGTCATGTCAGTCTAAAAGTCTGGTCACACTAGGTCCAGATTGTGCAGGAAATTCATCTCCTTCCACTGGAATTGCAATTACTCTTATTTGCTGACAGGCATTGTTAGTCATCACAAATGTTTAGCATCAAGTTCAATGTCGGTGAACATTTTCTGTAAACTTACGGTGTTGACCGGCAAGCTGTTTTCACGGTGTTGACCTTTAAAAAGAAAGGCAGCCAAAGGCTGCAAAATGGAGGCTGCCACATCTTATTGGTGTGGTTTGTAGACAGTTACAGGACAAGCACGAATGGTACAAATACGTCTTTTGAATAAATAGCAAATGGATGTTTCCTATTAGTGACCAAGGAAAGCCAACAAGTGTGCTATGTGATGTTAACCTTAGCTGGTAGATCTTTATTTTCTCTTTTTTAACAAAAATGTGCAATGGTGAATAAAATGTCAGGTGCAACTAAACTGAAGAGTGGGGAGAAAATGAAGCAAATCACCTCTCCTCCTCCTCCTTTATTGATCTCAAACTTCTAGACCAGAAATTTTGCAAATCTAAGCATCATTTGGTTTATGGTCTGACCAAGCCAAAACAATAAGACCATCTCAGTCAGGTCTGGATTTTGTTTATTAATTAGATCACAGTTCTTAACTCAGTAAGTTAAGGTTGAATACGTACGGTAGCCTCATTTGATCTGGAGCTGATTCAGACATCTTGTGAATGTGGTCTGACACAAACTCGTGATGCATCTTTAATTGAAACATAACGTGTAAATGTAGACTTTTGAACGCTATACCTAAAAGAGTAACATTTATTGTGTAAATAAAGTGTCATAAAATTTAGATTTAGCTCATACTTTATCTAAATTTCAGTTAACTGAACTGTTCTGTTTTTTGTCATTTGAAATCCAAGAGTTGTATTAATCTAAATGTTATAGGCTCATAAATAAACATATTGAGTACATATTTTACATCATGCTGACTCCTGTGTTATTTTGTTTTGAGAGTTGATTTTACATGTTACAAACATACTTGAACAATTGAGAGAAGAGCTACAACACACAACTCCTAGTGTCTGTCAGGATTTAGAGACAATACATTTTATTTTGTTTTTAAAAGCAATATTTTGTGTTGTTTACAAGACTTATATGTCAGAAAGCTCTTCTGAATCCAACTAAAGCTGCACTATTTCTCACGGCGGAGGTGAACCCTGACCACAAGAGGCTATATTCCCACAGGAACAGCGGAGTGAGGAGGTGAACCTGAGTTTAAACAGAAAGATCTCCAAACGTCTCTCTGTCTTTGTTGCCCTCCTTCAGTGATGACTTGCTTTCCCGGACCTTGTCCTTGATTACATCAAGATTACATTCAATTCAATTCAGTTTATTTCTATAGCGCCATATCACAAAAGTCATCTAAAGGCACTTTACATTGTAATCTTTTTTTCTTTTTGTTTGGTTGGTTTGGTAAATGACTATGCTGTCAATTCATGTCCACTTTTGTCCATTTAGTTTTCCTCATGGCCTATGGGCCAGGTTATGACAAGATAGGGGCACACATTCAAAGTCAGGTAATGACAATGCCGAGACCTAATGGAGGCCATTAGAACACAGCAACATTCCCACATACCGGTTTGTGTGTGTGTGTTTTTACTGCTTTTTATTTTTTTTAGTTGACATAAACCACAAAATTCCACTGGAACAAAGTAACACAATGGACTTTGCAGAAACCTGATCTCATCGCAGCAAATTGCCAACACGTTAGGGGTGGGGGGTGTTCCATGGAATGTGCGACTTGTGTTGATAAGAAATCCATGTATGGAGTTCGTTGTTTTGCATTTCAACAAGCGCAGGATGCTTTTTATTAATAATTGCAAGATATTTATTGTTATTTATAATGTTTATTTTACTTGAGCCTCATTCTTGGTCAGACATCTTTGTGATGAAGGTTCTATATTAATTCTTCTGCCATGTGGCTTATTTAGTGTCAGAGATGTTAAAAAACAATCACATGGCTCTCCTTCTTTGAACTGATTTTGATAAAGCCTTAAGGAAAAAATAATCACATTATAAGAATATATTGCATTTTACAATCATCCTCACATTTACTGCAGTAAATTGTGGTTTTCTGCTGTTTACCTCCATAGAAAGCTGCAGCCCAAAATGCGTAGGCCTCGCTACTTTTCTCAAATCAAATCCAAGCCACAAAGGAGCAGGGATTTTAGGACATGGAAGAACACCAACTTGCTTTCAAAAACTCATAAAAATGTTTTACATCATGGCAGCGGTGGGACCCCCTGCCTCCACTTCTCTGCCAACCACACACATATAAAACATGATCACAGCTTTCAGTGGTCTCACACAACAAGATATGATATTTCTCAGAGCATGTCTGTCAGACAAACATCTGCTGAAAACTACATACACATTTTAAGACATGAGAAGGAAGAATCTATACATTTGTATACATCTATTGTCATATTCATAGTTTTACCTTTTATCTTTTCATTAGCTTTACCCTCAGCAAACACAGCTTCCCTAAACATACGGTGCACATACTTATATTAAATGTGACCTAATTCATGTACAGTACATGCATACATATACCTGTGTAGATATTTATATCCTACTTGTCTGTATATACAGAAAAGCTGCAGATTCTGATTTAATGGCAATCATGTAGAAATCAACCCCAACTGACCCAGACGTCTTACACAAGATCCATCCAGTTGTGTTGTCTGGCCAATGATGCCAAAAGCAAAGATATAAACACAGGAGCATTTCAGTTCATATTTTTATTAAAGGGTTCTACTGAAATAGTTTTGGAAAATCGACAGCTCCAGAAATCTGTCTGTTTAATAATTATTCTTTTATGCAGCACCTCTTCTGCCCTCTGTCTGAAATGATTTGTCTTAGCGCATTCATGTAGTTTTTATTGCTCCAAATGTCTGTTTGAGCCTGAATCTCATTTGGACTACGACACAAGACGACCAACTGCAACAAACCAAAGTTAACAATACTTTACTGTCACAGATGTAACCAGCCTCTCTCCTCTCTGTCGCAGAGTTTTCTGCAATAAATCACGATATAGTGTGACTACTGTTTCATCTGCTGTGCTATGAAGTAGACGTAGTAAAATTTTTTGAAGACTGACCAGGACTGGGCAGGTTGTGCAGTCATCTGTGAAGCACTGTGAACAGAGGAAAACTTTGGAATAAGACTGTTTCTGTTGAAGAAAAGCAAACTGTATCCACTACTTCCTTACATTTTCACATCTTTACAATAGAAAGAACGGGACGTGATGAACTACAGCTTGTTACGTGTCACACCTCCCCTTCATTGAAGGAGACACTGTATTTGTCTAAACCTGACCAGGCTTCACGTCTGTCTGAGAAGCAGCAGCAGCAGCAGCAGCAGCAGCAGCAGCAGCTCAGTTTACACTGCAGCACAACAGATTGCCCAAACACACAATGTCTGGCTTCACTCCAGCATCCACAGCTCGTCGTCTCCTTCAGAGAAAGCTGGCGTAATTTAAAGACCGCGTAAAGATTCGGGGCATCTTACTGGCTCAGTTCTAAATGGCGGTACTTATGACAACTGTAATCCATCAGCTTTATGGTTTATTGGATGTACTCTGGCAGAAAAAGTATAATTGGACTTTACTGTAAACATCCCTCCCCTCTGCCAGCGGGCTTTGAAATGAGATCTGTCTGTGGCAGATGGGGAAACAGAAGATTGTTCGGTATGTACATGGACCACTCCTATTGTGTTGAAGCAGCTTTGGCTCACAGCTGTATATTCTCCCTGTGTATGTGTAGGCTGACCTTTCTTCCACACTGGTGAATCACAGGCTCCAAATATTTGTAAGAAACTGTGAATGTAGATGTGTCTGTAAGCCGTGTGGCTGGCTGGGTGTATCCCACCTTCCTGCTAATGCATGCTGGGACTGAGATAAGGGCTTTACAGAATGGAATACCATCTGTAATTGATTACAGCTTCCTGTAGACAGACAATTGTACAATGTGCCCCAGACCAATAGAGGGCAGTGTTGTGCCATTTTTAGGCTCCTGCTGAATTGTGCTACAAAACAAATCTCTGCCATTGAAGACATATTCATCCATTCAAATGTTTAAGATCTGTTGAAAAGGTTTTTGAAAGAAAAGCAAACTTTTCTGATCAGAAATACAATGTAGACACTGTTAATGGTGCACCGCTGTTAACAGCTGTTACACCTCATGTTATATAGACATACGGAGGCCCATTATCAGCATTTAGTCATGTGCTTTAATGGCATGTTATGCTATCTTATTTCTGAGCAAGAGAATGTATTTCTCCTACATTAGCTTCTCTCCATTGGCTGCCTGGAAATCCTTCTCCTCATATATAAAGCACTTATCAGGCTTCATCATATCTGAAAGACCTCATAGAATCATATTATTCCAGCAAAACACTTCGCTCTCAGAGTGCTGGTCTACTTGTGGTTACTAGTTTCTAGGTGTAGAGTGGGAGGCAGAGCCTGTAACTATCAAGCTCCTCTACTGTGGAACTAATCCAGATTCGAGAGGCAGACACCCTCTCTACTTGTAAGACTAGACTTCCTGTTTTAAAGCTTATAGTTAGAAATGGCTCAGGTGACTCTGAACCATCTCTTAGTTATGCTGCTGTAAACTTAATCTGTTGGGGGACCTCCCTTGATGCAGGTGCATGTGGCCAAAAGTGAAGTCCCATTTACACTACCAGTCAAAGGTTTGGACACACATAGGAATGACCGTGTTTTTCATGAAAAGATACATGTCATTCAGTTGTGTTACCATCATTGATCATGGTTTTCTAATGATCTGTTCTCTTTTTAAATTTTTTTACTTTTTAATACATTAGCATTAGCAAACATAACATGCTATTGGAAGACAGTACTAATGTTTGCAGAATTTAGGTCTCTGTATGTTTATGTAAATATTCCTTTAAAAAACAGTTGTTTTCAGCTATAGTAAATAGTATTTATATATAAATAGTCATTTACGATATGAACAATGTCTACACATTCATTCTGATCAATTTGATGTTATGAAATCCGCTTTTCCTTCACAAACATGGGGATGTGTCCAAACTTTTGACTGGTAGTGTATATTATAAGGGAAATAAAATCCCAGACGCCAACTAAACAGGAAACATACACTCAGATGTATCAATTTTTCAAAGGGTGATAAACTTGGGCAAACAAGCCAGTCAGAAGATGCCCATCCACAGCAGTTTACAGACTTCACCATTCTGTAGAAATTAAATAGGTCATCAAACTATCAGCAAAGACCAATCAGGACAGAGGATTCCAGGACACAGGTGTTCCTCATGAGCTGATTTACCAGCTAGGTCAGCTCATTCAACCTGCATGAAGAACAGCAAATGAACACAGATGGCCATATGAGGAACCTAACTTAAATACACCCAAATATATATATATGCACAATACACATATGGATATACCTGTATATATGTGTACACATAGATGCAGTACTTTTGTCTGATTCTCTGAGCCAGGATAATATCAGTTTGAATTTAAATTTCTGACTAAAGTATTTAATGTGAGTAGATTTACATGTATCACATTCCTTTGTAATTATGGATTTAACTGTTCTCCAAGTGATATTCAGTGCCTTGGAAATCTGCTTGTATCCACCCCCTCACTTGTGCTTTTTGATTTGTGCTCTAACAAGTTGCAAACCTACTCATGAACAGTTAGAATTGGAAAGCCAGGTTGGAATTAAGGTAAAAAAAATACAAAGATGAACCACAGAAGCTCAGTTTTATAGACTGTGCGACCAAGATTAACCTCTACCAAAATGATGGAGAGGCCAAAGTGTGCTCTAAATTCAAACCATATAACTCATCTGTGGAGCATGGGGAAGGTAGTGTCATGGCTTGGACTTGCATGACCGCTCCTGGAACAGGCTCACTAATCTTTATTAATGATGTGGGCCTAACTCATGATGGTAGAAGCAGGATGAATTCAGAGGTCCACAGAAACCACATCTGTTGCAGTGTAAATGCTGCCAAAGCTGAAAGATTGTTTCTTCTATTTCAGGTACACGTGGGAGAAAAGTCAAGCGCTCTTGAGAAATTAAGTAACTCAATGAGTAAGAGAATGTTTTACCACACAATTAATGTTTCAAAGATGATATCAGTGATTAAACTGGGAAAGATGTAAAATATACCAAAATATCTACCTAAAATAGGGTTTTACATATCCTAATAGCATTTGACCAAAAGTGATGAAATAAATTTGTTCAGTAACAGGAAAAAATATGAAGACACTTGAACAGCCAAAACTGGTTGCTCCATAACTCAGAGTTTTATTATAACTGAACACACAAAGCAGATTGTTTCTCACGCTCAGTTCAAGTATACTGTTAGTATACTACTTAATGTTCATGTACCGTACCCTCAGAAAACAGAGGGACAGTTTTATAGCACCATTCTAAAAAGTACAATAAAATATGATTCACACGTTGAAGGATACATTTAAAAAGAATCATTGACAGTAGGTTACTAATGTATTGTTTTTTTCCCAAATGTGAAAATATAAAATGACATATCTGCAGAGTCTGGCTCGATTGCTACTCTACATGCCCTCTCTGTCATCTGTGATGCAAAAATATGAAATTCAACTCTTCTGTTTCCTTGTAAAAACAGCACGTGAAGATGTGAGTGGATGTGGCTGAAACCTTAACTTGAAATTGTGTTACTGCAGAACAGTCCTATGATCCTCATGTAGAGCTGACAAGACACTGTGGAAGACACACCTACAGTCGCAAGATAAAGTCATAGTTTCCTTTTTCCAGGTTTTCTTTAAAGATCATACAATGTGATCTCATCTTCTCCAAATATAAACAACTATCTTTCATGTCTTTACTGAACACATCCATCAAACACAAAGAGCGGTGAGGATGAACGTCACTTAGCAAACCTGGAATCCAATCAATGAAACCAGAATGGAGGTGTGGCTTAGACCTAGCTTGTGTCAGTGTGCTATCCACCACCAGCATGTTGTTGCATTGCAGAAAACCAGGATATTGCCATTACAGTGCCATTACTTTTTCTTGTAATTTTAGGTGACATATATAGGCTGATAAGTTATAAAGCACAAAACAAATTTGTATAAAATCTTTAAAGTTAACATTAATATATTTTAAAATTAAAGAAAAGAAAGATCTTTGGAGAAAGCCTCTGAAATGGTGTGGTGGTACATAGGTTAGACTGACAGCTGAGATGGCAGGGGTTTGCTCGGGTAATGGTAGCTTACAAGCTAAGGACAGTTAGTTACAGTTAAGATGTTGTTAGCAGTGGTGTTGGTAGGTTTTTAGTCTGTACTATATACTTCACCTGAAAAACTAATTAGCTATGTACTCTTTACACTGGTAGCTTGCACAGCTAAGCCACTACCCATGTTAGTACAGTAGATAAAGAAAATATTAGCCAGCATTCAGAGTTTTTGCTTTTTTAAGATGTGTCTTAGGTTGCCAGCTTACGATAGAGCAGTGAAGTTACTTCTTTTAAGTAGAGTCATACCACAGATATTCAACAGAAGCAGTTATGACCATTAGGGCTTAAATAAAGTTACTTTTAGCAGTTAGGTAGCTTTTTAGTTTGCTTGTAAGTGAGCAAAATCATTAGCTTAGCATGGTCTAATAAAATATATTAAAACTGGCTTCTTTCTTATAACAGTCAGCAAATCACTCTTGCTTTGTAGGGAAGTTAATGCTTCAATGGATGTGGTTTGTTAAATGGGCACGGAATAAGAGACAGGAGTCATCCTAAAACTAGAAAAAAAAGAAAGAAATATTATTGAATATTTTGGTAGAATTATGTTCCAAAACCGAAGATAGACAATAGACGAGTACCATGCTAGAGCTAACTTAAATACAACTCTGTAGCTATGGACATCTGGGGATTTATTAGTATTTTTATATTGGGTACAAACATGCAATTTACAGATTGTATCTGTATGTTATATAACATGCAATTTTAGTTTGAAGAAATCACAAAGGGAAAATAAGCAAATTTATCACATTAATGCCTGTGTGCACAGGGCCTGTAGACGCATCCTGCACACTTTTACATCACTGTAGCAAGATGAGAAGGTAAAGAGAGGAGGTTAGCTAAAACACGGTTTTAGTGTGTGTTAAGTGGAATAAATAGCTTTTTTAGTTTTTTAGCAGCACTTAACATGGAGAAAAGACAAGGTTGTTTATTAGCTTGAAAAACTAAATATTGCAACATTTCATAAAGAGAGAAGAGATAAGAAAATCTCAAAACACTAAGACGTTGTCCGGGAGCTAATCCTTGCTTCCCCAAAAGAGTGCACAGAAAAACTGAATCGGAATATTTTGCTGTGTACTGAAATGGTACTTGAAAGTGCACATTTAAAAAGATCTTTGCTCACATAATTTTATTCTTAGCCAAAATGAGATTTCTGCCAACTTACTTTGCAACACCACTGCTCCCAAATGAACTGAGCTGGTCTTTGAAATGTCACCTTCAGACTTTATGCAAAGAGGTGTGTCCATGTAGACTAAAGGCCCCAATTATTTTTTAACAGGCTTTGGGGTCCTTTAAGACATGTTAGCATGTAAAGTTTCTGCCTGATTAGACTTTAACACCTTTTGAAAAACTTGCATTAACTCCTCAGCGAAATTTGTGCCTTCAGTGTAAATAACTGACATGCAAAAGAGCGTAACAAAACCTGAGTGTTGGTGGACATCAATGTGTAAAAGGCACCATAAAACTGCCAAAAAGTGGAAGAATGATGCATTTATTTCAAAACACAGGCCACTGCTTTCTTTATCGATGATTGCTCTCGATCTTTTCAATTCTCCAGAGTGAGATTGGAACAAAAAAAGAAAAGGCTGCCGCGGGCCTTTGTTAAAGTGCTGCAATCAAAGGAAGACATATTCTTGATGACACTCCCCAGTACTGCACCGTGGGTAAAGTACCTGCCACTTCCCAGCAGGCGTTAATTCATCATTCATTGCCAAGAACTGGGGAATGCGGTCAGCTTCGCCATTTTCTTGATGTTAACTAGGGAGGCTGGTAGATAAAGGCTGTAGCAGTCCCTGATCGGGCAGGAGGGGGAATCAAATATTCTTTCTGCTGGGAGGAAAAAAAGGGGAATAGAAAGCTACTGCCACGTGGATGAAGGGAATATAAAAAAATGGTTTGACCAAAGCAGGGCCGGATGAAGAAATCCACCACTGATGGAGATGAGTAGTGGTTGGTGGTCTTCAGTGGTCTCCCTGTTGGAAGGAACAGCCAGTCGACTCCTCTCCCATGCTTAGTCTTTACCTGTGGGTCACTTGGTTGTTGAGGAGGCCTGGAAACGTCTGTTCTGTTTCGATGCTTAATGAGCCACCTAGTAAAGCAGCAGAGAGAGATCATCATTTCACATCTGAGTCGGAGTTTGTTGTCAAGTACGATTCATGTAGGGATTTCAGTCTTAGTGATGAGATATGCATGTAACTGCTGCTAAAGGGGCATCTACACAGTGCTGAATTAAAGAGATTTCAGACTATATGTGTATATTATGCTAGATAAATCCATAAATCTTTGTTTTAGCACAGCATCCTGACTTAAATGCATCTTATCTTGCCCCTTAAAATTGAGCTTTTCCTTAATGGCCTCTGCAGTGTGTAAATCTGAGAACGCCAGCTTTGAAGACACACTGTTATATCAGTACTCAAACAGATGGTGGCGATAGCGCAGCATGTTAAAAGAAGTTTAGTTGCTTGTTCCGTTACACTGCTTTCTGCTTGTTCGGTGATTAAACCCAAGCTGCAGGTTACTGAAAGTCTTGTGGTCTGCTCAATACTGCTTGCAGAAATGATCTGAAACCCCTGGAAGCAGACGCACATTGTTTTGTAACAAGTTATCTGGCTTTAAACACAGTCATCATAGTTTTTGAGTTTTAAGTAAGAAAATGTAAAAATGTGCTTTCATGTTGTCATTATGGCTTGATGTATGTAGATTTCAAATGAAACCTAAAACACAGTCAAGCGTACCAGAAAACTGCCAAAAAGTGGAAGAATGATGCATTTATTTCCAAACACAGGAACATTTGCAGAAAACTGTAACAATACTAGATCATGAAAAGTTCACCTAAACCTCAGGGACCATACAACACCGCCATCTCATGAGGTGGGGCTAAAAGCTCTGGAAGATTTTGAAGTATGTGGACTAAGCTGACATCACAGTAGCATAAGCTGCAATTCCTCAGCATTATAAGGCCAGATGTTCCAGGTATTCCTCTGAATTATTGTGAGGTCTTACCATTATGGCAGCTGTACATCCACACGCGATGGCCATCATATCGACATCTGCATTTCACAATGTTATTAGAGTAGTCTGACTCTGGCACTTCGTAGTTTGGATTAATTACTATCTGTAAGAGAGAGAACGTGAATGAGCCACAGATGGTTGTGAATGGCTGTGGTGTGTTCAGTTAGCTCTTTATTAAAAATAAAACAACAAAAATATCACCTGGAAAATGTAATCTCCAGGTTTCACATCAGTTATGTCGACCCACTGGCAGTCGATGTCATGCCTGTAGGTGTCCCAGCAGCCCACAGTAATCCCCTGGTCTCCGAAGTTAGCGCATTCATACCTTTTTTCAATACCTGCAAGAAGACATTATAGAATGAAAGAAGTAGATGATAATAATGTTCTTTGCATATGATGCATCACATTTTAAAGCTGCATTATAGATTTTTTGGCCACTTGAGAACAGCAGAACAACACTGTGATGCTGTGATGTGATCATCTAGTGCTGGGCAGTTCATGGTTTCACTTGTTCACCTCCATTGGTAAAAAAAGAAATTAAAAAAATTGATTGGCGCAGCTTTAAAAGCCCGTTACAGACTACACACTTCTGCCTAACCCATTTCTGAAAAAGTCAAAAGTTAAAGGAATCCTAGTCGGAGTATGCTTCTTACCTTCATCACACTCTGAGTCCTCCAGGCAAAAACTTGCTTTGTGTCCTTCTGCCACTTTTGTCCCGTTGAGGCTGTATAAGTCGTACAGCGTGAACACCTCCATGCTGTGATAATGCCTACAAACAGAGACAGAAGACACACTCGTAAATTAAATTGCTTGACTAGACTAGACTATCTGTTACCCTCTGGTTCCAGCGTTCATGCTGTTCAAGGCTAACTGCCTCTTGGATCTAGTTCTGTACTTACTGCACACACAAGAGCCTTTTTATCTAAATAACTGAATTGGTCATTAAAAGCAAAAGCAGATTAACAGAATGACAATGTCAACACCTTGTACTGTACAACCACTCTCCCTCTGATGTGTGGTAAATAAAAAAAACATTGCTACTGACCGGTGACACTCGTGCCACACCCAGGAGTTTCTGCTAGCTTTGGGCCTGAAGTCAGACTGGCCATTATTGTGGATCTGGGAGGAGAAGCGCAGCAGGCGGCGGTAGGTGTTGGCCGGCACCTGGCTGGAGGTCGAGGCCAGACAGTTCTCCTCGTACGCACACTGCAGCATGAACATGGGCCGGTCCTCCATGTAGGTGGTCTGCTCCACCACCTGAGGGTTCAGCACCAGGTCAGGAGCCGCTGTGGACATGAGGATAGAACACACAGAAAAGCAGACGGGGACAAAACACACTTAGAAACACAGAGAGGTGGTTAAAAAAGCTCTGGCACGTGTAAAGTGAATTAGTGGTTTCTGTTCCATGCTGCAGAGCCCTCTTTTGATCCAGGAGGGAAATTAGAGTTTCAGTTATGCAAACAATGCTCTGAGGCAGAGCTTCTCCAGAGACAGAAAATAATTTCATTTGCTGAATTAAAACTCAGTCTTTGAGTAAAAGCTTTTCTGTGTGAACTTTAGCTACAATTAAAGTAACCTCAGATGCATTCATGTGTAGCAATATGAATTTGTGTGTCTTACTCTCAGAACAGGAGACTCCGGCGGCATTGCGTCCCCCTCCTTTTGGGCAGCTGAGATGGGCCCCGTGGTGCAGGCAGTGGGAGAGGGACATCTCAGTTCCAGAGCAGCGAACGCCACTCATCGCCACAGCGTCTGCACTCACCTCGCCTGGCCAGTACCACGTCTCCTGTTGAGCAAACACCCCCACAAACTGTGCTTAAAGTGCACTACTCAAGTAGTAATGCTTATCTGTGAACCAAGTCACGCCATGAACTGTTGTGAGGGAAGGTAAGTCTCCTCACTGACCACTAGAGGGCACACCCGGTCTTTCTACAGCATCGTGAAAAAGCATTAAATAGCACTGATGATGTGGCATTAAAATTCCCATATATCATCATATCAAATAACGTGATTGTGATTGTTATTTTTTCTTTGCTGAACAGAATGTAATTACCCAGTGTATATTATGTACAACTTGAACTGTGCAACATTTGTCTTCATGTCTGTAATGGAACCTCCAGATAAACAACACAATGCTACAAGATAGTAAATACATTTCTGTTACAAGAGAAAGTCATTTTTAATCTTGCCATCCTATAATCACACATAAATTACTTCCACTTGCAGACCTCAGCTCTTCATCCCACTGCTCTGGAAACATTTCCAAAGCCCCCTCTGCACCTACTGTTACCATTATCATGCTGCACATTAATGCTGTGTTTGAGACGCTCACTTTGAGGGGCTCTTTATGTTAACGTCCTACAGGTGTTAATAAAGTTTAACAGATGGCAGAAACAGAAACACAAGCCAGTGGTGCTCTTCATGGAAGTACAGTGCCTTGCGAAAGTATCCGGCCCCCTTGAACTTTTCGTCATTTTGACGACATTTTGTCACATTACAGCCACAAACATGAATCAATTCTATTAGAATTCCACGTGAAAGACCAATACAAAGTGGTG
>JAUYWH010000027.1:2546995-2575321 GCA_034779795.1 Ctenopoma multispine | reverse complement strand
AATTCCAATAGAATTGATTCATGTTTGTGGCTGTAATGTGACAAAATGTGAAAACGTTCAAGGGGGCCGGATACTTTCGCAAGCCACTGTATATGACTGCCAACATTAAGAGGACTCTTTTAACTAAATTAAAATTTTATATTCCATTTGGTTGTACCTGACATCAGAACTTTTTAAAATTTCATTGCAATTTTCATGTTAGAAAAAGCAGAATTATTGCCAAAATGAAAATAAAATTAATAAAACAATCATTGTATCCAATTATTTTGTATGTAGTTAACCCGATGACAAGAAAAATCGTATCTTTTCAATCCAACAGACAATAAACATTTGCAAATGCCACTTTTGCATTTTATTTCTTTTAAACCGTTCTCTCACTTTAGCTTGTTTGTAATATAAATAAAAAAAAAAACAATTATTGTGTTAGACCACCTCTGTAAAATCATCGTCATTAATTGTTACAAAAATGTCCGTAAATACCGTTTCGACATTCAAATGCAAAACTACACTTTATAATTACATTTTTAAGTTTAGGTTGCACATTTGTCCATGTCAAATTTTGATAACTCCACGTAAAAATATATATATTTATAATTCTAATATTGTTAGAAACACCATTTTTATCTATGTTGCAACTAGTAAGTTTAGATGAACTTAATTTGAATGTGAATATACAGTCAGAGTTACCCTAACTGTTAGTGTCCTAAACGACGGGAAACTAATGTCAGAGCAAACACCTTACTGTGTTTGGTCACAGACTGATGCAGTGTTGCGCTGTGGCTGCTAATTAAAACAGTCCTCTGTGTCCAAATAAGGAGAGTCAATGTATTTAGGAATGTGTCAGTTATTTACACCCCTGTTACTGCTGCACCAGACAACTTTGAGCAACTGAGCAGTTTTTTTCCACTAGCATTTCAGTGAGCCTTGCAGATAGTGGGTGGGTGGAGAATCAAGAAAGAGAACAACTTTCCTCAGTGCCAGATGGATCTCTCCAATACAGTGAGATCAGAAACATGAGTTTTTTTCATTGTGTTCTCTAATCCCAAGTAGTCACAAAGCAATGTCATGACATGCAGAGTTTGGCTGCACATCATCTTCAGTAACAGCTTTTCTCTGTGACACTGTGATATATTTCCCATGGAAAGAAAACAACACTAAAAATTTATATTTTATTCTATAGCACTTTACTGTAAGCCACTATTAATGATGTTTCCAATAATAAATTGGTAGTTAATTTATAGTAAGTTGGGTTTAAATGGAACAAGATCAATAAATTCTCGTCCTCTGTTTTTATATGGTTAGTCAAGACAAGTAATTTGTAAGCTGTATAGTAGTGGACAACAAAACCAGGGATTTTCCTGTTATAATATTTAAACTACAAGACAAAAACAAAAAACATCGTGTTTCATTCAGAATAGACACAAAGAAGCTGCTTTGCATCTGCCTGGCCGCTGTGACTCGTACCTGGAAAGCGTTGCTGGCAAAACCCAGACCCAGCTGTCTGCAGACAACCATGGCTTCCATGGTTCCCCAGCCCTCACTGCACACCGTCCCCCATACCAGAGAGCCGTTTCTCTCCATCAGCACCTCCACACGGCCCTCATAGGGGTTACGCCCTCCACTCAGACGCAGCTAAGGACATGAAAAACACAAAAGGTGCAACCAACATAAAGAGTACAGCACATCCACTACACAACCCTCATCTACCATTACATGCATATGATGAGAGTAATGGTGAAGTCAAGTGATGTCCGTGCAGACATGTACTGAAGAAGGAGCAGCCGGACAGATATAACAAACTCGTCTATGTCCGTGTGGTGTGTGAAGCAAAGCTCCCACTCACCCTCTCCTGGAAGCCCATGGCAGGGACATTACATCTGACGGCTGCATCCTCCTCATGGCTGCAGCCCAGGGCCTCTTTGTTAAAGGAGCACTCTGTAATGGACCTCTCGAATCCAGAGCACACCACTTCATTCATATGCACTGGGCCCATACCTGAAAAATCAAGAAAAAAGAAACTTGTAAAGATCCTGAAAAGGAGACCGTGGATGTTTGTGTCCCGGTACTGGAAGTGCAGTAATTATACTACAACAACAGAAGCATACAATACTAAATGATTCCTAAGCCCTGACGCACCGGAAGTCATTCTGAAATCTCTTGAAATTATTGTACTTGCCCCCTGCAACCTGCAGTTGAATGACCAGAAACATTCAATATAAAGCAAAACTGTGAGATACTGTATCATGAAATATCTTAAACTGAACACACAGCAATGTCAGAAAAGAAGGTATTACCAAAACCCGTTCAAATGAAATAGCTCCAGGTAAGTCCTATCTACTAAAAAAACGTCTTTATATTTCTGTGTAACGTGTTTCCCTCTTTTACTATCTATCTGTGTGTGTGTGTGTGTTTTTTTATTTCCATCAGAGTTTTGTTTTTCTGCTTGAAGGGTCACGGAGAGACACTGATGAGAAACCATGATGGAAAATGATTTTGGAAAAGGAATGTTCTCTCTGTTTCAACATTTTCCACGTCTAATATCAGTGGAATGTGCAGCAATATACAGCAGCATGTCCCCACAGTAACTGAAGACGTCTGGGAACATGGCAACATCATGATAGTGGAGCCTGATAGGCAAAGATCACGAGGGGTCTACTAAAAGGTATAACTACCAAACCTTACACCTTACACAAGTGTCAGCACTGAGCCTGTTCTGTCTCTCCAAACCTCCAGGAAGCCAAAAAACTATGTAGTTTTATATTAAAACATAATGAATAAATAACATCAATCCAATGCAGAGGTTTCAATTTCAGTACAAACACTGTTTTTCACAGGCTAGATTTAGTTGCCTTTGTTTCACCTCTTGCAGGGAACAGATGTCCAAAATTAATATAAAGGAATCTTCATAAATCCTTGCAGAGAGATATTAGGGTTCATACCGGCTCAGGAATGGATCCCCGCCCTCACTGACATGCACAACACTGCTAATCCTGTTCTGCCAAGCTAAATCAGGTCTGTGAGTTCATGATACCCTGCCCAGAGGCACACAGGGGTGAAATACGGAGGAAAAGCTTAAACGATATAATTACTGGCTGAAATGTTTAGGGTATGTGGTTTGTCTACACAGTCACAACCTTCCATACTGAGCCATTTATTCAACATGGACAGTTAAGTACTACTAAAGATAAAGACAGTTATTCTGGCCATTGCCATGAAACTTGGCAGTGTGTCCTTTTTTATTTACACAAATATGACCATGGATGGATGACTGAATGGTCTACATGGGGTCAGGAGGCCCCTTCTTCATTAGTAACATATCTCTGAGACAGAATGACACAAAATAACAAACAAACAAAAACTGCACCATGTTCTTGCGCAAAGAGAGCCACATCATCTACAAAGAGAAGTACAGTATGTGTGCTCAGAGGGTGATGATGCAAAATGATGACGATCAAAACGAGACACTAAACCATAACCTACAAAGAGACGTGTTGTCCTCAAAAAGAATCTAGTGACCCAAAACAACTACAAAGAAACACAAAATGTCCCCAGACATGCACAACAACCACCTACAAAGAGATGCCAATATTATATGAGGACCATGTAGAGGAGCAAAATGATGGCTGCAGGTTACAGTATGTGGTTTTTGTGTGTTTCTTTCAATGTGGGAGGTGAGGTGAGCTGATGGATAGAGATTGTCGTGCTTTAGCTTAGACTGCAGGCTTGTTTTTATACATTAGTTTCATTCCAAAATAATAATAAAAACTCCTTAAGATGTTCTTTCATCAGAGTTATCTCTGCTGGGAAGTTGGTGTTCTAAAAAACAAAAACAATATAAAACCAGTATACCTTGTCCCAGACGTCCTCCAGACAGAGCCTCCTTTGCCGTACCGAAGCCCAGCTCTCGACACACCACGTTGGCCGACAGCAGGTTCCAGTTATCGTCACATATTGTGCCCCACTCTCCGTTTCTCAACACCTCCACTCGGCCCTCGCCTACGATGGCCCCACCACGAAGACGAACCAGCGGTTGCTGAAGAGGAAAAAGAGAGACACCATAGAAGCTGAAAGGTTCAATTTCTAAAACCACTTATTTAGGTTATTCTGGTTCACACAAAAAACGACAGACTCAGCAGAAACTTTCCTTCCCTGCGATGAGAAAGTTGAGGCAGCAGAGTGGGTGGTTTCATGTTTATAGAACAAGCTATTAATGCAATCCTCCCGTTAACTGTTTAGACAAACTGGAAGTGTTTCATTTTACAAGTAAACACATTAGCAGCACAGTTTAATCTGACTTACAGCTATTTGTATTCACAAAGGAAAGCTGAAGCATCTTAATCTGTGAGCTCTGTACACATCCTCCACTATAACTGTTTGTATCTGAAAATATTCATCATCCAAAATACTGAAAAACTTATGCTACAAATTAGTGGACAGTATACAATCTGTAATTGTGATTTAAAAGTTACATTCTGCAACTTTAACTCTGTAGGATCCTAATATTATCTTGTCTCTTGTTGCTTGTCATTTGTTCTTCTGAAGCTCTGTAAAAGTGCTAAAAAACGTACTCTTCTGAGATACTGAAATCAATCTTTAATTTGAAAATTAACCAAAAACGTATTAAATATAAGAGATACTGAGATTTAGCGAGATAAGTGTAATGTAAAGAGAGAGAAAACGGAGACAAGAAAGTAAATATGTGGCTTCAGGAAGACTTTCCCTCGAGTCGGACTGAGCATGGTGGAAGCTTTGAGATGTGAAGTGAGGCACGCAGCTCCCAGCTCCACACTCAGCTGTGGAACGTGACAGAGAGCATGCACGCTCATACCTCACACCAGAATGTGGAGACAGAAATGCATGTCAGCCTCATGGTTCAGTCACTGCATGCTTACTGCTTTGATCTAGAAGTTGAGCTGGTTGTTTACAGTCTGAGGATATTTCATGACATCTGGAATGAGACGACAAACGCGTGAGCATTATTCTGCTCCCATTCTTCTGGTTCCACAGTTTCCTGTAGACTTTTGGAACCTGGCTGCAAGAATTTGCTCCCATTCAGCCACTGGAACATTTTTAGGTGAAGCTGAACACTGGGTCACACTAGGGTTTCATGCCCAAACAGTATCATGTGAAATCATGTGGGGAAAACAGGTTAAAACATTATAAAAAGCTGATCCCTGACAAATGTTTGGTACTGGAGTACTGCGTCTTTAAAAACTATTCTCCAACTATCTCCAAATATTGACTGCATAATGCTGAAGAATGTTTTAATGAAAAAAAGCAACTGAAGTGAAACAATGTGTGAAAAGTGCCTTAATGTTGCAGTTTTACGGATTCTGGACAATCTAAGTGACATTGGCGTTACTTTCTGGAGATTCATGTTTTTCCTTTCCCCATCCCAAGTATTTTACTACACCGTGTGACTGCTGAAAACCCAGAGGACATGATAACTCATTTTCCAAAGCAGCTACAGCTGCAGTTCAAAAAGTGACACCAAGTTCTGAACATCGTCTTTGGCTAATTTCTAACCAAAACATTTCATGCACCCTCCCACTACGATCGAGCCAGTGAACTGAAATGAACTGCAGCTACGTTCTATATCAGCCATATTTACTTCAGTCTGCGGACATCGTTCATGTGTTTGTTAAGGTTGTGTAGTTAAGATGTGACATTCACCTGTCTCCTTGAGTAAGAACTGGTTTGAAATAATTGAGTAAAGTTCTTTAAGACTGCACAAGTGATACTTTTACCTCTTGTCTGAAGGCCTTCCTAAATCCCGTCACAGGAGATGGGGCGAAGGCTCTGCCCGGCACGCAGCTCACCACCACAGGCAACCCTCCAGCACACGTTCCGTTTGACTTCAGGGACACAGCCTGGCCCAGCTTACAGCTGGATAGATGGGATTCGTTGCCAGTGCAGTTTATAGAGAAGTCCCAAAATGTGGGCTTTCTCCTGCGCGCGAACATCCTGGACAGATAGATTAGAAAGAAGAGAGAACAATCATTTTAATGATAGACTCATATTCATTTTCACTTTCAGGCTGCTGCCAGCAAAAACACCCCTGAAAAACTGAACGTAGGTTATTTCACTACCTTACTAAAGAACCATGATGTTTGTGAAACTCCCGCAACACCATGTCAGCCTGTAATTCAGTCATTCATGAGGATCTGAAGTGAAACTATCAGCTTTATCTTGACGCCACAAACCTAAACAAGGGCAATGACATTAGCATATTGTATAATTAATGCCAGAAGACAAAGGATAGCTAACAGCTGGAGGATCCACGGTCTTTCTTATGAACATGAACAAACTGGGGTTAATGATACTCTTTCAGGCTCAACATGGTGCTGATCTCTTATTCTCCATTGATTAGTGAGCCTGTTTTCTGTATTTAATGAGCCTCATTTGCTGAATGTCCTATCCTTGTGTGTCCGTGTCAGGGGTGTACGTGAAAAAAGGGAAGACCACGGCACAGGCAGCATTTGCTTTTCATTAGGTGGGACAAAGATGCTGCAGGCTGGAACTTATCCAAGGCTAATATTCTAATCTGCAACCAGAGGACTAGATCCGCTATCAACTCAAATATGATTTGGACACAGCTATGGTACATAACAGGACAGTTAGACGGTCCTGAAGCAGTGGAAACCACTTAATCTACCTTTGATCAGCTTGAATGTTACTCAAAACAAAATTAACTTTCTACTTGAAATAAGTGATAACACGCATCATGTGGGCCTTTTTGATAAAGGGGAGAATCGATTGTACATGTCAATGGCAATTTGTCATGGTTACTATAGCACAGTCTGTGAAAACACGTATTGTATGTGTTTGCAGGAGCTTAAATAAAACCACCTCTTGAGTTGTGATCTCAGCTTGGGCTTGTAACAGCTAATTCCACAGCATCGGATGCAAACCCTGAGTATGTTTACCAGATTGGAATGGATGCTACCTCATGTTAAGTGTAGTATTAGTGTTTATTAGTCGTGAGTTATGCAGGGAACTAGAGGAGATTCAATAACTGAAATAAAGTTAGTTGTTGCTGAAAACATTTTTTGAAATTCTGCACCTCACACCACAGATTACATCAAGAAAAATGATAAATTACTTTTGAACAGTTTGTCTGCTCTTTCATCATAAAATATGAAAAAGCCATTTTTTTTGGCCAGATCAAAGGCATCCCAAAGATATCATGTTGCATTTCAACAAACACTGGACATACACCTTAAAGTGTAAATGTCATTATTATCATTATTAGTAATGTACATGTAGCGTACCAGGAACAGTGGTACAGTAGATGTTGGCTCTATGTCACTGCCATTTCAAATGGCAGCCTGTAAAAATAAACACGCTGCAGGTTCCATGGGAGCTGATGCAGCAGCAGGCTGACACGTAGATGGAAAGTTAAGGAGCCGTTGTGCTCTGCTGTGATTACCTGAAGCTGAGGAAACTCAGGAAACTTCCAGCTCAGTCAGACTGTAAATTAAAGGTTAACTCGAGTGCTGGAAGTTTTATGGTCTTCTGATATTGACCTGTGGCAGTTTGGCTACAAAGTTTCTCATGTAAGCCAGATTTATAACCACATTACGACAGCTCTGAGGAATGCACTGATGTTGGATACACAGAAGCCAGGTTGGGTTTCAATGTACAGAATGAGAGCTTGTGATGTCAAGCATGTAACCCACACACTCAATGTATGATTCTGCCTTTTTCCAAGTAGATAATTAGCCTAATGATCTATTCCTGATGCATAAAACTTGAATTTTAACCTTGTCAGCTTGAGGTCAGAAAAGTAATCCCACTGGACATCCCTCAGAGGTAGCATGCCACTTTTCTGTCCACTGCCATGAGGTCCTTACGGCCCTATGGTTCCAGATATCTGACCCCAAGAGCACCGAAAAGCTCCAGGCTCACTATGTGCCACCCAAGTTTTAGAAAATTAGATTTTTGGCAAATCTGGTGTCTAAATCTGGAGCATCTACCATTAAAACACAATGAAATGAAAATGAAATGCACTCAAGGGTCTATACCTGGACTCCATATAAAGAGTGTATTTCTACTAATATTGATTTTTGGAAATGTTAAGATACAAGCAACAAGTAGAAGGCAAAAAGAACGCACACAATCACAATAAAAAAATCTGTCTGCACCATGTGCCTGTGTTCATGGATGGATGGACACTAAACCAGTGAAATACCCCTTTAAATACAACTGTGAGTCTATAGAAAATTAGTAGAAATACAATGCTGTCACAAATAGTTTGCAGTGTGCAGTGAATTGATGGGATAATGTACAATGAACTTGGGAAGAACAGGCTCACTAGCTACTGACCAGCACTGATAGTACAGCATCAGTGATGGACATATCTGAATCCATCACAAGACTAAAATGTCAGTGTGTAAGAATGACTGAGCTTAAAAAAAGTAAACTATGAAGTTAATCTCTTGCACCATAATGAGATTCCTCCTCTGTGCATACATAAATACAAAAATAACGTCCGTCTGCATCTCTTAAAGGTGGAAAAAAAGTAAATAGTATCCTTTGAACCAGTTACATCAGTAATAGACCAACATCTCCTCACTTTGAATCACTTTTCTGTAGAGATGTGCGACTGCTTGCAAGAAACTGCACTGAAGCCAAATCCAGATTGCATGTGCTTTCATGTTCTTAAATGCATGTCAGGCGTGTTATTACTAATATGTGGGTGTGGTAAAGAAAGAAGGAACAAACATCAGAGTTGATCATTTATCTAAGAGGAACATTTTTACACATACTCCCGTCCCACACATACTGTATACTCACTTGTAGACTCTGGCATTGTACTTTCTCTCCCCAGGAAAGCCAAACATGCCACAGATGACTCTGCTGTTGAACTGGGTCCACTCCGTATTACAGATCTGCTTCCATCTACCACCATCCTTTACCTCCACATAGCCCTCCGTCACTGGAATCCTCTTGCGGTAGGACGACAGGATAGCTCGTATTCTCACGTCCTCCACTTGAATATCCAGGCTCTGTGGACAACACATTGAGAAATGTGCCACAAGGAATTTGCTTTAACACAAAACCCATTTTTCTAGCAAACAAAATAAGATGCTTGTCAATTTTCTAGACAGACATCTGCAGTCTGTAAGCATTCTAAACATTACATCCATCTACAGACTGTTTCCTGTGTTACATAATGTGCAATCAAAGATCCCCCCCACACTGTCCAGACTGTAACCACAGCCTGTCAGGCCCGTGCATGCTGCCTGTAAATCTTCTCCAGATTGCACATTTTTATAGCGAATCACCTTATTAATGCTAAACACCGTAACCCGCTGCCCTGCAACTGTTTCTGTTTTTTAAAAGCCAAGGTTAATCAAAGGGTTTCCATGGTGACACGTGCAACACATTTTAGTGTGGAACGATGGAAAAGCAAGAAAGTCAGTAAAGGGGAAAATACACAGACAACTTGCTTGTCTGCGCACGAACAGAAGGAGGTAGTTAAGAAACCTCACATGTACATTATCATCAGCCACAAACTTGAGCTGTAGAGGCAGCGGACTGCTCCACACTACTTCAACAGATCCCTAGCAGTTATTGTGTGTTGGTGTCCAGATTTCACTTTCACAAGTCAGAAACATTCTATCAGATAGACTTTGGTTAATAACCAAGACTATGTCAAGATATAAATCATGATTTTCTTAGGTCACCGCCTGACACTTGACTGGTAGATTCTAACACTCTATCTAACCCTTTTTAAAAATACTTTTATGACCTTTCTTATACAGTCTTTAGAAATCTCCTTTGTTCAGACCATGACACACTTCTACAAACCTGTGTTGTCCAGATCACCCTTTTTTTCTCCTTTCCTTTGAATAAAGCACAGCCTCCCAGACTCCCACCTGACTGTCAACCCATTGACTGAAACAGCTAAATGTAATTTTTCCTTTAATTGAACTAATAACTCTATATATGCAAAATAGAGAAAATAAAGGTTCACAAACTTTCAATAAGTACTATAAATGGGTAGTACATGGGATAACAGTTTACAAACACACTATTTAAATTTTTCTGTATGTTCTACCACCACTGCATGCTACAGGGCAGGAGGTAGTCGCTGCTGTTTCAAACAGTACATCCACATTTTGTTTTGCATACATTTCTAAAATTAACATCAGAAAAACTTTCCAGTCAGTAAGGTTTTTTTATTGTTTTAGCTGCATCAAGTTTTAGTTTGAAACAGTGTGGCTTATAGCAAATTACAAACATATGTGAGTCTCCTGTCACTCAACATGGATAGGCTTATGTGGGCACTCGCCCCTGGCCCCCAGAGGTGCGCAGGATAGCACAAAATCCACTTTCATATTTAAGTAAATACATATAATGTGGTGGCATTAGCAGCTACTGTGGATACATGGATTTGGTGTCTATTTTGATTTGGTTTGATTTGGTGAAATTGTTTTTTTCTTTAGGGTTGTTGACCAATCAACTTCCCTTTCACGTTGGAAACTCTGATATGTCAATGAAGCATTATTGATCTATCAATAAAATAATTGTGGACAAGTGTCATTTGGGCATCGAATTAAAACATAAAAGTCATCAATAAAAAGCTTTGAACATTTCGTATCTGATTTTTTGCATAGATTTAATAAACATTCTCATCCTCCATTGATCAAACCTACATTCTCAGTGATATGAGACAGTTCAAGCTCAGAAGTGCAGAGAGCTCAAATCCCTGCAAGTGGGGTGGAAGTTTGGGGGGTGGTGGAGGACGTTGCTTAGCTGAACAGATGGGCTGGTACAAACTCCTCTTATATACCGCCAAGAACCTAGACATAATATAATGAGAAAGGAGGGTTTCCTAAAGCGGCATTTGCCTCCAAAGAAGGACAGATGCTACCAGAGCGAAAACTACAAATCATCAGTCTCTTTCCTCTGCTATTTTCTCCCGAAGATAACCACATTAATCATTTTGGTCAGAGGCAGCAAGGTCTGGACTGCAGAGAATATAAAACCATACAGGCTGAAATCATGGAACATGATAATCACTGAAAATGTGGGAACGGTGACCTTCTCTGGGTTAACTGAATATACAATACTTCACTCTGTGGCCAACATTTAAAAAAGCATATATAGAGTCCAACACTGAGTCAAATGAGCGAGTCAGTGCATACTGGCTACAGTGAACAGTAAACCAAACAGAACACTGAGGCTCCATGAATATGTCCGTGCTGAAATTTCAATAAAGACAATAAGTTTGACCCTAAACTTCATTTCACACAAGAGAGCTTATAAAAATCTGAAAAAAACCTTCAGCACGAGAGACCAAGCTTCCTGATTTCCTGTCCCGTTTCCTCCCAGATCCATTTAATTTCTCTTAATTAATTTCCTGTTTAGAGTTCAGATGGTTTTCTTTCATCTGTTTACAGACAAAATGGCCACTGACTGCAGAATAGAAGAGATTTCCAACATGTGTGCCTTGTTTTGGTACTCTCTCGGGAATGGGGTCTTTCCTAAGTCATTCCTTGTTGAAGAGGAGAACTTGCACAGATGGAAACACTATTAGTGGGATGCACTAGATGGGAGAGGTGAGTTGCAATAATATGTTGCAACTCAGCAGTTATTCATATAGGCAACTTTTAGACCGTACTATACAATATCTATTTTGCAGTACATGTATTACATCAAACCATAAATTCTTGATTTTACCTCAACACTCTGGTTATGCAGTTTCTTACATTAGACTTACTATTTTATTAATGAATCACATGTTCAAGCAGAAAAATGTTATTTCCTTTAAACATTGTGTAATATAGCCCTATAGTCTGGACTATTGCCTTGTGCAAAAATGTAATTCCTTTTTCTTGTGGTTGTCTGTTATTACAGCCTGTTATGACACTTACAGCATACAGCACACCAAAACAATTACCAGATGTTGAGTAGTACTCCGAAAAAGGGAACACAAGCACATACTCACAGCAGATTTTATGACACTTTTACAGCTAAAACGAGAAAATAATTCCAGGAAGTCTTTCTAGCGTTTAAAGGGTTAAATCACACCTTTAACCACCTCCTTCATTCACCTTTCTCACTACAGATGACATCAATTGTTTCTTTACAATCAAGGTGACTGCCATTAACACCCAGTTCTCAGAGGAAGACACAACATCTATTAAACAGTGCATCATTCTATAAGCAATTGCACCCACACAAACGCAACAAAACACTTACACGCTGATGATGGCCTAATGCCAAAACGCGTACACTGTAAAAAGGAAAAGGTTGAGAAAACTTAAACTTTCAAGGCAACATGATGCAATAGATATTTGAGCTTTTACAAAATGTTGTTAACGTAACTGAAGTTTTCAAGTTCAAGTTCAAGTTGCCAGGAGTTCTGCCAACTTGGATTTTCTTGTTCAGCCAATTAGAATAACAATGTAAGGCTAACTTCAATGCTATACAGTATAATATATATATATATATACAGTATATAATAAAATTATTACTCCTTCAATGGCATGTTTTGCTAGATTCACCAAACATAGGATGGTGAGAGGAAGCTGGAGAGAACCCACGCAGAGGACATACAAACTCCACACATAAAGGCACCTGGCCAACCCGGGTCCTTCTAGCTGCAAGGCAACAGCACTAACCACTACACTACTGTGCTGCCTACTTGCTTGCTTATATTGTGATATATATCGTTACTTCTAAATTTACAGTTGCATATGACCTTATTCCAGAGATTAAAACACAACATTAGTCCAATTATTACAGCTCATTATTACCTTATTTGTTTTGGATAATTAATGTTCGCATACAGAAGACCAAAGAGAGAGAGAATAATGAATCCCCAACTGAAGTTAACGTCCAAATCTGGAGTTCCCCCAACTTCAATACAAATTTGCACAAATACTTACAAACCTTTGTTCTGCTGATTTAAATATATCTGTAAGGACAACACTCCGAGAAATTTGTTGGGCAGACAAGTGTTTCTAAGTTGCAGTTGGTAAAGCGTTATTTTTGAGTCAGTTTAATTTGAAAACTTTAATAAGACCAACAATAACCACTTATCGTTTTTACAGTGTATGTGTTTTGTGGACATGTTCCAATAAACCTATGATATAAGAGTTTAAGAGACTGCGGTCCCTGAGTTTTGTATAGGATTTTGTGCTTGACACGCACCTGAAGAGACCTTGTTTTTCTTGGAGCGGAGCATGCTTGTTTTGTCCTATCTCTCACAACTTGCAACTTGAAATCTCAACTATTCTACACCTGAATAACCTCAGTTATGTATGTCAACCATTCTGCCTTCAGGTATGGTCAACGTCTGTCCTGACAGTCTGCAAAAGGTAAGGCCCAGTCCTTGGTTCTAATCCTACTAGACCTGTCTGCAGCCTTTGAAACTGTAAATTATCAGATCCTCCTGTCTGCACTGTCTGAATTGGGCATCTATTGTACAGCTCTCAGCTGACTCGAGTCCTACCCAGCAAGTATTTTGTCAGGGGGCAAATATCCCTTTCTCAGTGTCTCTCCACAGGTGTGCCACAGAGCTTTGTTTTCGGTCCTCTTCTCTTCTACATCTACACTATGTCCCTAGGCTCCACCACCCACTAACATGGCTTTTCCTATCATTGCTGTCTATTCCTATCTTTTCCACCAAATGACTCTACTAAGGTTTTTCTTATGTGGAGTTTTTCCTTATCCAGGGTCCTAAAGACAAAGGGTTATGGAGCAATTTGTGGAGCCCACTGAGACAAAGTTTACATTTGAAATTTTGTCAAGTTAACTGTAGTTGATTTAATCTTACAATACGGCTTTTATGATGATGCAAAGCATTTTAGGTTGTCAACTGTCTGTGGCCTATACTGACAAGACTACTGCCATATGCAAGTAGACTTCTCTAGATGATACACAATGAAGCAGCACATCTCATTTTTTATCAACCAAAAGACACATCACACCACTGTTCTACACTGGCTTTCAGAGGCTGCATCAAATTCAAAGCTCAAAGCTTTAACACCTTTCTTACCTGAGCAATCTAATCCAGATCTACACTTCACCGTGCACTGCAACAAACATCTGCTGGTCTCTACACTTCAAAAAACTAGTTAAGATAGCTCTTCTGCAACTCTCTACGCCTACTCAGTCTTAAGCTGCTTTGGATAAAAGCATCTACCAAATGACTAAATACAAATCGAAATGTAAGAACAGATAAGCACGGGCAGGCAAGATGGCTGAAGAACTGGTAGATAAATAGGTAGAAAACAGGTAGCATGCCGAATTTCAGGTAAGTGCAGATATCAATTCACATACAGACTATCAACAAAGTATACTGTATAAGGCAATTCACAGATGACAATCAAGTAGGTCTGTTAGCATGAGAGCAGAAAGCAATGTAACCCATGCCAGCACACAAGAGTTCATAATGCAAACAGGATGGCAAACAGGTCTGATGACGAGGAAAAAGATTCAAACATATAACAAACAGGTGAGTAATAGATGGAAGGATCAAGATGGCTGGAGAGTCACACAAAGGAAACTTAGTGAAGCTCTGGGGACAATCTGGCAATAAGTAATTATGGGTTTTGCAGCTTATATGCTCGGGTTGATAGCTGTGGGAAGCAGGTGAGAGTGGGCAAGGCAGAGTAGGCCAGGTTGGAGGAGAGGATAGACGTGTGGGATGGGAATGCAAAAGGAAGAGGATGAGGACATCTGTTAGACACACACGGATAGCACCTATTAAGAGCTCAACTGTGACATAATATAAGCAAAATATTGATTAGTCACCTATAATGAAGAGAACAATGTAACTTGTGAATTCAAAATATCTACACAGCAGTGATCAGCAGGTGGCAACTAAGTAAATGTATTAGAAACAGATACATAAATGAGTCTCAGACAAAAAATGACTGTATGGCTGCAAAAGAAAGATAATAAAGTGATTTAATACCCGCCTGTCTAAAGACCAAAGGAAATCAATATAAATAAAAAAGCTACAGCTGGGGAACAAGTCGTGAATCACATCAAAGCAGAAAAGTCACTACTACACTTCTACAGACTCAAGTAACAGACTCAAGTAATCCTTGATGAAACAGTAAAAACAACATAATGGATCAATTATATGTTCTTTATTGACAAACCTGCACAATGCATCCTATATTCTCATGCTGAAGTTTGGGAGAAGAATGTGCACCACATGTAGCTATAAAATAATTATTTTTAACTAACCAGGTTTTTTGGTTGTACTGTAATAAATCTGTTACTTCTAAAGACCATGTACTGTTGCCAGACGTGCAATAATTATCGTATTTGTTTGATAATTTTACCCTATGTACGATTAATATTTCCAAAGATTCCATAATGTCCGATAATCTATAGTCACACTGTAACACGAGATGATGCACGACGTAAACAACGAGAGGTAGAGGTACTGTTCTGCCCAGAGGTGGTTTTTACATTCTGTAGGTAAAAATGACTATAATATGCACTATGATACCGTGTTATTGAAGCTGATTGTTTGAGCCACTTAAGAATGCAAATTGCGTGTGTATGATAATTTTCCTCAAAATACAACAATTTTAAGCTGCTGGTATGACATTTCAACATTTAATATCTGGCAACACTGAGACCATTTAAGGCAACTGCCAGATGTTAGAAACCCTGGTAGATGCATTTAAGCTAAACTAACATTTGCTCATATCAATGTGGCCATAATTGGCAGTTACACAATAATAGCTCAAAGAATTTACCTCCAGCCATAATGCATGTGAGGGAGTCTTTAGATTGCAAAATACCAAGCGATTACCAATACCACCATCATTAGGGGTGGTACAAAATTTCTTTGAGCTATTCTTCAGTGTGACTTGTCATGTCATAGAGTCACTCAATGGCGTAAATGTCTATGTCTAAAGGTGGATACTCTAAAGTCTCTGTTATTGCGAGCAAGCCAAGGGTGTCAGTCACCCTTGAGTCCTACCACCTCTACTGCCCAGAGTAAAGACTACACTAGCCAGTGTGTAGTGCATATAATTCCAATAGAGGTCAACTCTATCTGCCAAAAGAAATCACCTCACATTTACAACAAAATACTTGGTTAATGTACAATGTGCTATGCAGACCTAGTGAGAATGAAATTATTCGCAGATATAGTATGCATGTATGCTGTCAACTAATCTGGACCCCCCAAAAAAACAAAAAAACATATGTAGATAATATTTAGTCTTTCACAAGAGTTGCAACACAAACTGAGGATTGTGTTTTTGCACTGGTGTTTAGAGAATGCAGAGAATGTTGCATCACAGTGTACAGTTACTCCTCTAAAATGGACTTTGTTAACAAACTGCAGACATATGTTTCACAAAGTTGTGACAAACCCTGAAATGAAGCACAAATTACAAAGACAGTGATTGGATGGAAATTACCCGTTTTCACATGGCAGCTGAAGTGACAATAAAGACACATTTGGGAATTTCAAAGTAAAAGTTCAGCATTGTCAGATGGTGACAGCACAATAATCCATGAATGTTAGCGTTTACAGTGACACACCAACAAAACACACAACAGCTGTTTAGACTAATGTACCAATATTCTGAAATCAATCTACGCAGCTGTTGTGTTTTTCTCATTTACTCTTTTCTAATTAGCACTAAACACAAATTCCAGAACTCGACAAACAAAATGACTTGATAATGACATTAGACAAAAAGTAAGTAATGAGTAACAAAGTAATTTGTATACAGTATGATACCTGGAAACCATCCCTATGTGTTTGTATACTTCACAAAATAAGTGAAAAGGTGAAAAGGACCTGCTGGAAGCAGAGGGACATCCATTCAAAGGTTAATGAGGGATTTTACTAAAAAAACATCAAATGTCTTTAGTTTTGCAAGCAACTGGCCACGAACCAAAGTATTATATACATTAAAGGTTTAAACTGATGAAATCAAAAGTCAACAAAATTATTATATGTACTGGACATTATTTTGTGCCATTATGGTGTAGGTCTTCAAGGTATGCACAGGGGAGACCCCAGAACACAATGGAGAGATTATCTCTTCTGACCTCAGAACCTCATCAAAGGAGCTAGAAAACATTGCTGAAGTGAGGCGTACCTGTTCTAACCTGCTGAATCTGAAGCTGCCACTGTCTGTCTCCAGATAAATGGAAGGTAGTGGATGGATGCTAGCAGCAAAAAAAGAAAACCAGATCCCAGATTTTCAATAAATGCACATAAACATAAACTTCATCAGAAGAGTTTGATGGACATTTATCAGCCCTAAAGAACATGTTGGATTGTTCCTGTCTGAACATATTAAGACACCCATAAGACATCAGACTCTAAAACCATCCTTACTTTAAAACTTTTAAAATTCATTGTCTGCAAACTCAAACTCCGCTGTGACTGTGATCCTCCATACACAGCAATGTCAGATGAAGCAATTAATTTTAAAATCTCCAGAGGCTAAATATCCGCCTGCACTGTGGGAATGTGATGCCTCAGGGTCGAAAAACATTTAGAGAGCTGCCGAAACATCTATCAGCTATGTGAAAAATAATCCATCTTGTCTAGGCTAAAATAGTTAAGACCATTTTAAGTTTGGAACACAAGGGGCAGCCAAGTTCACTGTAGAAACAAGCTGAATGGCTGACATGGCAATATATGGTGTCATACTATGGCATGGTTAACAGTTTATAGAGGCAAGTGGAAGATTTGACCTTAAGGCCTCAGAGGGAAAAATGACTAAAGAGATGGAAATGGGAGTTTACACTCTGCTTGGGGTGACTTCATGGCTGCTTGTAATCTACTTATGAGAAAGAAAGCAGCGGAAAAAGGGAGGAAGGGTGACAAAAAAGAGAAGAGCTATAAGAGGAAAAAACAGAGGGGAGATATTTTGCTTCTGTTAATCCCCACAGTCAAATTTCATTGTGTTCTAGCAAGACAACCACAGACGATTTGAGGGCAGACTCAGCAAGGCGACGTGACGTGATGATGTGGCCTGTAGGCGTTTGTTATCACCAAGAACTTTTTCTGCTATGCACAATTTTCTGAATGAACTAAGGTCACAGATTGTGCTGGTTTTCAGAAAGCAAACTTCTTTAATTTATGATGAAGAAGGGTTTTCTTCTGGAAGTACAGTACAGAAGTAAGAAGTGAGAGCTCTGAATAAATGAACACTGTATTTGCATCTTCAACCAGACTCCCTAGTTGAAAAGGGTGATTAATGCATGAAGAATTACTTCCAATATTATCTGATTGACAAAAACAGTTTTACACTAACCAACTAATCTGATTTATAGCAGTAGGAAAATAAGATTACTCTTTAAAGAAGCAAGAGTGGAAATCTAGATTGCTACTTCTACTATATAGATATCTTAATAAAGCAGATATAGTCTTTATCGCTATAGTCTTTGTAAAGCAGGCCAGAAATGTTTTACTACATTATAATTATGTTCTTTCATTTTTCAAAAGCTTTTGATGACTTATAATTGAAAACAGCAAAAAAAGGCTACAGTGATTATAAAACTCAGCCCTAATTACATCTCTCCACACTTTCTATAAGACTCCTTTGTGTAGCCAGTTTCCACATCAGTTGACATTTCCTCATATAGTCAAACGACTGACAGTATTCCTCTGTCACAAGCTGCTCCTCAGACATTTCTAACTGCTGCTTTTGTCCCGTTTCTGAGTGTTGACTTGAATAAATCCACCACTCCACCACTGTTCATGTCATTTGGATAAATGAGGCAGCCTGTTGGAACCATGCGGGAATGGAAACTGCCAAACATCACATTTCATAAACTCCTGAATTTTTTTAATGTTGAAATTGGTTTGAAAAATAATGTGATACATGCACATGGCCACGCAAAATCCTCTGCAGCCACTTCCGTGTAAACTGAAATGCTGAGGTGATGAAATAGATTTCCTCAAAGGATGACAGGAATACACAGTGTAAATAAACACCAGATGAGATGCCACGCTAAAAATTCCACCGACACAGAACTGAACACTGGGTGTCGATGTCTGTTGTTTACTCTCCAGCTGACTGAGACACAATGCTAAACATACAGTTGCTGGAATCTATGCAGACAACTCTACTGACCACAAAAAGAACAAGATGTTTTACTTTCTTTGAGTTTACAAGTCGGTCAAAAAACTGGCAACATTCACTTATGTCAGCAATGTAAGAAGACAGAGCACAGACCTACAGAGGAATCTGTGCACGTGTGTCAAAGGTCAGTGACACGTGTGTGCAAGGGTTCACGTTTCACCTCCGTCTTAGCTCACTCTCTGGGTATTTCTTTTGCGGTTGCACACTGGCTGGCCACTGTGCTGAGGTTACCATCACCTGACAAGGCAGCAGTGGTTCTACATGCAGCTCCTTCGTGCTCCGAAAGCCTACTAATCATCCCGTACCACAAAACCCCCAGCGACATGTCGTCATTACACAACAGTATGTGCTGGGTGAGTCACCAGATTACCACTTCCAGATGATAAGGTCAGGCGTGGCTGTGTGGCAGTGGGACCTGGCTGGCTCTTTTTTACATGCCCGGAGCCTACGTGACATCGTCTAGAGGCTGGAAAAGCTGTGTCTCATTTATTATTATTCCATCTTGACTCCAGACATCTAGACATCTCCAGACGTGCTCTCTAGGGAATCATAAACTTTATCTTGTGTCTCTGAAAGCCCCTGCGCAGGAGGTTGGATAAGTGTATCCACTCCAATAAGGCAGCTTTAAGGGGAAAGTTTCTATAGGTTAATTAGGTGGGCTTTTATCCACTTGTTTTTATGCATAAACACAGTTCCTTGAGAAATCTCACCATCAAAGTCTGATCTTGACACCACGGGTTTGAAGATGTGTCACATGGCTCCAACAAAGGAGAGTTGTTAATGTTCACCAGGCTGAACTCTCCACCAGGAGAACATTGAACAGATGATGTCAATGGCAGAGTTGCAAATAAGAAGGCATTATTTTCCAAAAAGAAAAACTGCCTGTTTACAGTTTGCTCAGGGCCAGTTGAACTTTCTGGCTTAAATAAGAAACATTGTGTTTGGAGACGTGAGACCTCCGAACCAGCACAGCTTGCCATAATTGATGGAGAAAGGGATCCATCACTGAACCTAAATTCAAAAGACTGGTTAAAGTCAATGTCCTGACCTTAATCCTATAGAAATGCTATGGAATGAAACAGGCCATTCACAAAAGCAAGCCAGACAGCAGAACTGAGGAATGGACTCAAATCCCTCAAGGCTGATGTACAGAGCTGATAAAGGTACTGGAAACAAAGTTAGTGCTGTGAAAAGGGGTAACACCAGATGCTTTACACAAATTGCTTAACACAAACATTCAACATCTTTTTCCATATTAAATTAATGGGTACGTGTAATTTCTTTATCTCATTTGTTTAATTGGGCACCCTTTATCTAGTTTTATGTCATATTTATGTAGAAATAGAGAGAAATCTAAAGGGTCCATATGTCCTCTTCTCCTGCAATGGTTTAACTGCACCCAACTTGGAAACTTGTGCCACCAGCTGTGTGTGTACAACTCCTAATATTCACATAATATGCATGTAAACACTGGATTATTTTACATTTTAATGTTCATCATTTCTGCTTTACATTTAGATGGAAACCTCACTACTGTTTTCACAGAGAGTACAAGCTCACTGACTCAATGAGTAGTTTTTCAAGCAAACTTCACAATAACCATCAAGTCATGTAAACGCTCTTCTGCTCATTAGGTAAAATGCAATATTAGTCTTCAAACTCTTCAAAGATGAGTGGGTCAGAAAGAGAGACAGAGGCGAGAGTCGCCTCTTGTCTGCAGTTTGCTCATAACATTGGAATGTGAATTCATGAGGCCTGAGCAGCCAGCAGAAAGATAACATTCTGCGTTTGGTGGCAATTAGCTTGGAGCTCATTGGCCGGACCAGAAAGCGACGCTCACCGGGGCCGATAATGGTAACACACCACCCGCTAATTAGCAGTTTAACTTCACTTTTGCTGACACACTTTCGTTGGGGGCTGTTTTGAAAGAGCCATTGTTAAACAATGTTTATATAAGTATATTTATCTAAAAATAATGAAATTAACATGTGAGAGGAGATGTGATATAATAATCACTCAGTCATGTTAGCAACCAATATTTTACTTATCATGATTTTTAGTATGAAAGAATGCAGTAAAGCCAGAACAGTGGATATGTCTATTTATTGTTATAGAACAGTAATTCCTAATGATTCTAAATGAAAGTGACATGAACCTCAAGACTGAGTCCAAAAGCAAAGTGGAGTCCAAAATCAAGTCCAAAATTAACAGTTGTGAGACAACTTTCTAAGTACTGTAGCAGGAATACTTTGCTACAGGTCTGATGGTTCTGACTAAAATTGTAACTATAAGCTCATTTTTCCTTCAAAGGTGTCATCCAACAGCCTGCAATAATTTTATATTCCAGGTTTTAACAAACTCTGTAATTCATTTTGTCTTTAACTGCAAAATGCATCTGAAAGTCGATCACTGATGCAGCCTGTGGCAGAAAAGTCACTTGCTGAATGGCAGTGATAATTCCACTGCTTCCTCTTGCACACCAGAAGCCAAATACTGCACATGCGTTGTGGCTTGTTTCCTGAACGGTCTTGTCTGAATATGGCCATAAGTAACATTTATGTACAGCAACAACTTTGTCTCAGTGACAAACACCCATAATGCCAAGAGATCCAGTAGATGAAGGCAATAATGCTACAACTTCCACTGCTTGAATGGAACTTCTGAGACTTAAGTTGTGTTTGTACAAAATAACCAAACGGATCATAAAGCCCAGCTTGGACAACAGCATAAGATTTTAAACACTGCAGGTTTACCTCTATATGGTTGGGCAAAGTGTTGACAAATTTAAATCCCGGTATCCTCTTGTCACTGCACACCACTCCTACGTCTTCACTGTGTTTGCAGTCTGAGACACCAATCCCATTGGACGGACACAGGGCCAAAGTCTTCTCCTTGCCGGAGCAGTGGAGATTGTCGAACCAGATGGGTCCTGAACAGGCAAAAGAGATATTCATCAGTGTGTCCACTGAGTGGAACTTTCCCTTTGTCTCTCCAAAAACTGAGCAACATTTACCATGAAATACTTTCCGCTTAAGAGATAAACTGAAAGATAATGCACTGAGGCTACATCAATTATACAGTTATAGTTATACTATTATACTGCTCTTCTATTAAAAATCAGATATCATTTTTTATGAGGAATGTGATGATGTTTGATGTTTGTTTGAGTACTGTACATGTGCTTCCACCTATGAGGAAAAATCTGGAGGTGCTTTACTCCATCTACCTTCTCCTTTCCCATATTTTGAGGAGGGTGACCATGAGATTGCTTCCACGTAGCCCAGCTCCCGGCACACCACCTGAGCAGCGTGGATGGTAAAGTCATCATCACAGACAGTGCCCCAGTCGCCATTGTAGAAAACCTCGACGCGGCCCTCGTTGTGCTTTCTCTTATCACCCGCCAGTCTCAGCTGAATCCTGGGCGTGTCCGGTGTCAGCTGTGGGGCAGAGTACTGCTCCTCCTCTGCATTGGGGTAGCCTGGTGGGTAGCCGAGGTACTCATACTGGGCAAGAGCCAGCTTTAATAGCACTAGTAGAATGACACTGCAGGATGGCAGACGCTGAGTGGCCAGCATTTTGGTAGGAACTGATGGAAAAAAAGAGAAGCAGTCATTAAAATTCCTTGGCAACTGTGTAGATAGGTGTTGGTTACAGAGGAATCAGACTGAAAATGAAGGATGGAACAGTGTGAAAAGGTAACTCCTAATAGTGTCATCTCTTTGGCTTGGAAACTACAAACTTGTAACAGAGTGCTTGTGTTAAAAAATTAGGATGTGGACTTTGAGAAATGTATCATACAAGGAGGTCTAACAAAAATACCCCATCAAGATGCATTATGGGATATGTAGAATGCTGTGTTCCCCTCATCTCTGATTTCACTGCTTTGACCTTTTCAGTCTGTGTCTTGTGAGCCTGCTAACTCTGTGAAAGTGCACTTCTCAATTAAGTACCACTTTATACGGATACTGTTAGACGTGGAATATTAAAGCTGCACTACTTAATATTTTTATGCTTACAATGGATTAAATGATGATGGATGATGTGAAAGGGGTTGCGCAAACCCACTGAGAATTATCATCCAACCTGCCAGTTTCCTTCAGGACTATTAACTGTTTTGATGTATTTCAGCTTATTGTATTGATTTTGAGGCCCATGAGTTAATAACTTAGACAACTCCAAAAAAATGCTAATGCTGCTCTGTGTATGCTATATGTATAGGAGAGGAATTATTTGTTAACATGTTTATGCAACTTTAAAAGACGTGTTAATTTGTTTACAGCTTCTGCTGCCACCAAGTGGTCAAAAAGTTAGTAAATGCAGCTTTAAAATTATAGTCCACAAAACTATTGTTTCTGCTTTGTGATTTTTGTGACATAACTGCTGTGTAATAGAATGGTCATGTCTTTTGCAGTTAATTAAAGGCACCTCACAAACAGACAGAGTAACAGTTTCACAAATAAAGATAGAGCATCTAGATGTACAAGGCACTGAGAGGAGGAACAACCTTGATAAAACAGCAAATGGAACCACTGTTAATCCATTACATGTTGCATTATTATTGTGATATATCAGTGGTTCATTTGAAAATGCAATCAAATCCAATCAATGTGTGTCAGTATGAGCCTTGAAAAGCTGGACTTAAGCCTGAATGAGACACCTGCAAGTGACGTTATGCCAAACTCACAAAACATACTAACATTCACCGGGCTATTGATGTTTAACTACATTTACAGGTAAATTACAATTCCTAGTCAAAGACTGTTTTACCCAAGAGTTCATGGTCGGACAAAGCACAGACAGAATCACCCACTGACTCATCAACAGCTGTGTTTTCACAAACCATTCAAATGTTAAATTTGTAAAAACATCTGGCAGGAGAGAGATAATCCTTCAACTGCAGGGTTTCTGTGTTTCGCATTGTAACGTGGCAGTGTTACACAAGCTTACACAAACATTATAGAATGGACAGATGGAATGAAGCCCACAGGCTCCGGGTCTGCTTACAATGTGTGAGTCCAAACCGCCATGTTGTCATTAGAAAAACATCATCCCAGCACGTACATAAAAGCTGTGCCTCCACTGCAGCTACACATATGGAGCAGAAGCGAGTTTTCAGAGCAGCTCATTCCTGGGTGCAACTCATTTCAAGCATGGGTTTTTCAGGACATTCAGTCAGGGTGAGGAATGGACGAAGCTGCAGCCAAAACTGTCACAATATCTAATCAACCAGAGCAACATATCCAGGATGCTCTGGCTCCTCTTTTCTTTAAAGAACCAAACAAGATGTCAAAGACTTCACTGAAGCTGAAACGTTGAAATCTGAAACCTCTGCTGCTGCACCTCAGAAACGCTGACAGATGTTTCCAGACGAAAGAAATGATTCTCATTGGGATATCTGAAAACAAATGCTGTAGCATGTGTGGGTGGAAACAGCATTATCTTCACTGTATGTGCACTGCTGTGTTTTAAGGAAGGAAGGGTTTTTCTTTGCTCTCACCTTTATTGAAGTCAGAAATAAGTCCCACCTGCTGGAGGGGATCTATGCATTAGTCGAAAAGGTCAAAATGTCACTTTATGAGAATGCCAACTGCTCTTCTCATGTGCTTTCCTGTGGCCCTCGTAAGAAAGCTTCACTGCATTTACATCTTGAATTGGACCATAAGACTTTTCCCTGTTGCACGGTCATTTTCAGCATAGATTACTGTGATTGTTCAATAAAAGAACATAAAAAAATTGCCTCATTGTTTCCTACAGGCAAAGAAGACACGTTCTAATTGGTTGTTTTGTCAGACAAACAATACAGAAGCCAAGAGAAAAACAAAAGCAACAAATCCTCACAGTGGGGGAGCTGGAAAACCAAAGGGACCATACATAACTTATCAAAATAACAGATTGATTAACTAAATGTCTACACTATTCGTAGTTGGATATTTCATTATAGTAACTTCCTACTCCTGAAACAGATTTTAACAAGGCACCTTCTGATATGTTAAACCATGCAGACACCACAGCTTCAAGAATAAGACAATGAAAACTCAGCAGTAACATGAAGGGACACTGGAAACATCATAGTCACAGTAAAACCTACTTTTTGTTCTCAGGGTCCTGGGCAGTTCCCCTCTGAAGCTGCAGTGCGTTCACACACGAAAACCAGAGTCAGCAGCTTCCTCTCCTCTAACTAACTAACTAACTAACTCTCTCTCTCTAAACTTTCGCTCCCTCTCGTGCGACTCTTGAGGCAGGAGATTTCTTGGACCGGGGCTGCGACACGGCGCCGCCTCCTGACGCCCACCTCAGCCATGAGCTCACCGGAGATGGAAATAACGGATCCGACACATGGACGTGAAGGCGCAGCGCTGATAGGTAGGTAAAGCTTTCAATGGCGCTTTCAAAGACGCATCATCCATGCAAAGAAAACACGGTGGGAGTTCCGTCCTGCTTCAAACAGATAATGAGTTCAGTCCGAACTCTTGACTTTGTGAACACGCTTTGTTAGATTTTTGGCTGGAAGAGGATCACTTAGCTAAATGAGAACATGTTGAGTGTTTTCTTCTGGTTTATTCTAGACTTCAAACATAAGAGAAACAAAGTTGAATCAGGCGAATAATTAAATGATATTTTAATTAAATACTTTAATGCACTCAGTTATCACTTTATTGGGTACTCCAAGCTAAACTAGAATTCCTGTCTTTTAAATGCTCAAATTGTTTTTTTGTCCAATATCACAAAGAACAAACGAGTCTCAAGTGGCTTTACGGTCTGTGCAGGATTCCACCTTCCACCACTCAGTTCTATGACTGAAGACAACCTAGAAACAGAAGCACAGTGGAGGTAGTGTCATGGCCTGGGTCTGTGCATGGCTACTTCTGCCTCACTCTTTTTAGTTGATGATATAACTAACTTTTCTCCTGCTCCTTATGATGATGATGATGATGATGAAAGCCGCAGAATAAAATGCATCAAACTAACTAGTAAGAGATTCATAGAACAGCAAGACCAAGTGATCAAGACAAGAGTTCAGCAAAGGTAGCCATACTTCATCACTCTGCTGCCACCTTGTGTAAAACAGGACGGGACATTTTGTCTTTGTGAATCCTTTGCATAGACCAGCATTAAACAGCCACAGCAGAGTACAGCAGACTCCCCTGCATTTCAGGTCGTATGAGTAATATGAAAACACTGTGGGCAACACGGCTGTAACACTTTGTTCTGCACTGTTAGTCATTTTGTACTGTTTCAGACAATCACAGCTGACCTTACAGCACACACTGATTTCCTCCTGTTCACAAAAACAAAACACCCCGGCAGATCTGCACGGCTGAGTCAGTAATCAGCCGTCTGCTTCGTGCGGCGGGGAAACAATCTCGGGAGAGAAGGTGACCTAATACATCATATTATAAACCAAGCAGAGCATTAGCTGGACTTTAGTTGAAGACTTGTTTTGTTACTTGTTGAAACAAGTTGAGTTTAAGGCTGCAGCATAGACTGACTTCACTTACCTTTCTTGTGTCACTCATACACACTAGGCAACACTGTGCTGGTTTGTAGCATCCCTACCTGAAAAGGTTTGATGTAACATTTATGTGCCAAGTGCCATAACGTATCTGTGTCACCACATTTTCTCCTGGCTACTGGTGTGTCTCCAGTCTTTAGATACTCGCCGCCATCATAACTCACTTTTATTATCATGTACACTTCTCAGCACCAACACCAACACTAAATCCAACTCAATAAACACTTCAGGAACAACTCATAAGGAGTTTGTCGCGTGTTTAAATCGAGCAAGTTACACAACCCAGTGCCAGCGCTGCTGCAGTCAGTCCTTAGGGGAGCCCTCGTATGCACAATTGGTGTTTTATGGTTCCTATTACTGCCAGATCCGCTACTTCACCAGATAGTAATTGACTACCATTGTCCACATCGGTGCCGTTTTAATGCAGCGTGATGGTGTTTAACGGCACATAATAGAGCATCAGAGCCCTAAACAAGGTTGTTTGTGTGGGTCACGTTGGCCTTCTGTGTTAATGTTGCCACACAGCAGCCCAGGGCGTCAGCAGATGAACAGCCATGCCAAGGAGGACGACTACACTGTGTTAACAAATAGATTTGTTCTCACAACAAGCATCACAATTTTTTTCATTTAACTGAAGCGCTTGGAGAAATGCTACCGTTTACTGCCTATAGCTACAAATGAATCACTACCACTGAGTTCAGCTGATTGTTTTGTAGGATAAGAAAGAAACGGACACTAATATTTATCATTACATTTGAGGGTCAATGAACACTACATGTAAAATACATGGAATTTGTATATTAAATGTTTTTCTTGGTTGCCAAGACATTTCTTGAAGGACTCAACTTCCCTTAAACTCCAAACACAAATGTGTAAGTACACACTCAAACACACTTCAAACTTCCATGTCAAAACCAAACTCACCACTCAGACCATGGAATCTTACATCTAAACCAAAGTCATCAAATACGTAAACACTACAAAACAGCATTCACAAACTGGTGAGAGCGACTTCCTACCGTAATGACAAATGGTGCTTATGGTGTTTCCCTCAGAGCTACATTTTACACTCCTCAGTGTGCCGTCGTAAATCTAAATGAAACTGAGTGAAAATGCAAAATCACTGCAATGTGCTACTTATGTAGAATGAGTAGTACTGTAAAACTATTTTCATGTATTTACCAACTTAAACCAATACAAACATTTATTCAGCATCAACATCCTGTGTCTGCTTTGATTTGTATGAGCTGTGATAAGATACATTAAAACAACAAAAAAAAGCCTGGACATGAATACATAATGATGAGACGTGCCACTACACCTGCTTACACATTACTCACACTGTGCATCCAGTAAGTCTGAACAAAGAACAGATGAAGCTGATGAGTGAATCTCATTGACTAAAACCTTGTAACCATAAACCAACCCACTCATGTTAATGTTCCTCATTGGCTGACACTTTATGGAGCTTGTTGGTTGTTCTTGCATTTCTGGATACAGCAATGAGATGTAGTGTTTAATGCAGTACCGCCCAGTTTCTGGTCTTGTCCCTGGTGTCCAGAGAATCTTTTAGTTTTATTACAGACTGTAGATGATTCAATTCAATTCAACTTTCAATTCAACTTTATTTATATAGCGCCAATTTACAACATAAGTCATCTCAGAGCACTTTACAGTGTAAGGTTTAAGACCTTACACATTATATAAATATATACAGAGTAA
>JAUYWH010000027.1:2489704-2537463 GCA_034779795.1 Ctenopoma multispine | reverse complement strand
TAGTCAAAATGACGTAGTAGATATCTGTAATTCGACTTTTGACTAGTCAAAATGACGTAGCAGATATCTAAAATGACCCTTTTGACTAGGCGGAAAGACATTGCAGATATCTTAATTGTATATCTTGTCTACTTGTTAAATGTTAAAAGGGCTTGCCATAGGAACTTCCTGGTCCAACACTGTTACACTGGGACATCTATCAACTATGGACAATCTGTTCTTGCGCGAGGGATCCATTCAGACTGAGGCGATAATGAGAAGAAACATTTTTTATAATAGTTATATATATTATATACTATATATACTATATTATATATAGTAGAATACAAATAGCGTTGCACAATGCAATAATATAGAGGTCCAACAACTTAAGTGTGAACAAGAATTAAGGCTTTTCTATCACAGTGGCAAAGCAGTCATGCACTGACGTTATTTCCAGATTCAATTCCCTACCAGATTTTCTTCTTCTAGGATCTAAATAGCTCTATTACAGCTGTAGACTGATTGTCAAAGTCAAACACAGTTGTATTTTATGTAACAGTATAATACAGCTACGGAGAAGCTGAGCTCTCACATCTTTAATACATCCATACGTTCAAATCACCTTTTCTGAATGGTAATTTGGGTGCCGCGCCAGACGGCTGCGATAGAATGTTTAATAATGTTCTCAGCGAGCATTAGTTTGATGCATGTGAGTCAGAAAACTGATTTGTTACAGCAGAGGTATCACTTAGCTCAACGTTACTGTGACACCTCTATTAAACGCTCTGGCTTTGAGTATGCACCGTAGGCTGAGTATCTGACTTGATGGACGCGGTAATCCCATCAATATTCATAATGCTAATGTAAGGGGAGAAAAAAAAAAAAAGACATGTCATGAGAGTAAATGAGCAGTGAAAGCAGCATGCTGTTCAACTCGCTGGATGTAGTGTAAAGGAGAAAATGAAGCAGAAAAGTGCAGAAATGATTGGCAGGTGGAGGCGTGAGACATGATGCCATCCAAAGTGTGGATGGCATCAAAACTATAGGACCAATGAGAGGAGAGACATGCACACCAGCTGACCATCATGTCATCACCTCTGGGATGAAGTGACTGAGTGCAGCAGGATGCTACATGTCTGCTGCTGAGTCACTGTCACACTGTGCAGCAGCTGCTATCAGGGCCACAGCAGTGAACACAGGTTTCTTTTAAGTTTGCGAGTGTTTTGCTCTGTAGTGATTTTACGGTCTCCATGCTGTGCTCCTGCTGTGTAGTGGGAGCACAGCAGGTCACTATGCGGTCACCACGAGGCAAACTCAGCTGCACAACTTCAATTTAGGCCATTGAAAGGAAACTAATCATTTGCATTTGTATCCCACTGCCTCTCTCCTGTAATCAAAGCACCTTTGACCAGATCCCGCCTCTTTTTCTTTCCTCGTGACTGCTGTGAAGACATGCCCAGGCAATGCCTCCCCGCCCTGAACACACTTGAACTTTGTGTGTTGTGCAAAAAGCTAGGTGATGTCATCACGGATAAACGTGGAGAGTCGTCATGGCCATATTTAAGCAAACACAAGACTTCATCCACAGTCGTTTTCACATATCATCTTTTACTCTACTCAAGCGCAAGTAAACAATGTACAGATCATCTTCAACACAAAAACACAACAGTAGAAAAAGGGAAAGATTTTTTTGTCTTACACGTTTTAAGTTCAAACAGTTTTGATTCTTAAGGCAGTTGGTTTTCAGTTTGGAAGCTGTTCTCTAAAAAAATTGCACACAAGCCAGTGAAATCAGTGACATGAAAAGATGACAAACATAATAACTCCACACAGAACCATCATTCAGAGCCTCACAATTAATAACAAGGTTTTCCACTACTTTCACACTTAAGGCTATAGTGAAGCACATCAGTGCCTCTGCAGACAGCTTTGTTACTTTGTGAACTTCCACGGTGTCCACTGTTGTGATCATGAGTATGACAGAAATGTAACAACACACCAGATGCACAATGTAGACATGAAATAGGAAAAAAAGGAAAAATAAAGACTCAATTTTGTTCCGGTGCGTTTAAAAAAACAAGCCTCCGGACAGCAAATACACAACACTGTCAGGCAGAGAGCATTGTGTTTAAATAAAAATTAATAACTTAACTGCTCTCCACCAAAATAACTTATTGTACACATTTAACCTTCTGGATTTTTTTTGATGCTTCACATGTTCTGCTGCTCAATCAGTGCAACCATTAAGCCACTGATTCCTGAAGGCACAATTTAAAGGAACAAAGCTTGTCACAGTAAGGTTTGGCAAATGAAACACTGTGAGAAACAATATATGAGAAGATCAGTAAAAATGTGTGACAGCAAACACTTCTTGTAATGAAATACCACACTATCAACTATCAGTGAGACTCCCGGAAACATCTTTTTCAGTCACACAAAGAAGTGAAAGTTGTGTGTTTTCAGAGTTCTGTATGTCAGGTCAAGCACATGTGTAATTCATGTTAGACTTGAGAGAGCTGTACAGTACAGTAAGCACAGTTCCGTGTCACAGTAAAACGCGCAGCAACATTCAGTTTGTTTGTGTTGGTTGAACAGATTTCCTACTCTCCAGAACATCATTATGAGTGGAAGCCTTGTGAATCACCAGCAGGAGCACTGGACGGGCCAGAAGGAGCTCACAATAACACTTGTGAAAGTTGTCTTTTTCAAACTTACAGACTTACTACATAAGCCAGGACCACAACGGTAAGCAGGCATTCAAGTTAGAAAACGGATCAGTACCGGACGATACAAAAGAACAAGCCGGTAAGAAACTCATTCCATGAGCGATATTTGTGAGAAGATATCACTCGTAAATCTGCTGACTGGACATTAAGACACTAATTAAAACATTCACAGATGTAGTGGCCGTTGTTGATGGCGTTCTCCTTGACATTCTCAGCTGTGCGCCTCTGATTGAAAGTGAGTAATGCTGTCAACAGGTGATTTAAGTTTGCCTCCCTGCCCTCCTTCTCCAGCCAAATGTTCAGCAATTCATGGATCTTGTCTTCATATTGAAGGTGCTCTTTGCTTTTCATCACGTTGTCAGAAATCCCGAGGTGACGGAAGAATCTCTTGTGGTAGTCGATATCCATTTCTTCAAAATACCCAAAGCACTGCCTCAGAGACTCTTCACCTGCAAACAGGGACAAAGAATTTCATTGGAGCACTGTGAGCCCACTTTGGCATATTGTCACTGTTTACTGTCACTGTTCTTTTACAGCTTGTGAATGTCAGATCAGATTATTATTTTATACATAAAAAGCAGGAAACTGAAAATAGTTCAGTAGCTGTGACTTCACATCTTTTTAGTATTTGCTTTGTTTACATGTGTGTAGTTTGTTTGCAGACTGCTGCATCACAACTATCCTGACTTCAACTTTGTGTTACACTAAGATCTGAGGCTGAATATCCGGTAAATTTGAACAATCAGCACAATGATCATGAGAATCTGAGCAACAGATGATTGTGTAAGAAAGTCTGAACAAACTTTACCATTCGAAGGACTAAGGTTGGGAAACTGCTCATCCTCCTGTGGGACAAAATAAAGACACAAGTTAATCAGTATATGAAGACGTCTGTCGGAATTCTTCATCACATGCTGCACTTCCTTGTTAATCCCACTCATCTCTTATTCAGTTATTTGACATGCAAAAGCCAAAAGACTTGTAGTGGCACATATGTAATGGAAAAAATGCAGGATAAAAAATGACTAATAGGTAAGATGACTCATCTCAGCTCTTCTCTGAATACAGTGATGCAACTGAACAGAAAATACTAAAGTAAATATCAGACATTTTGAGTGTCACTGGTTTCTGATACTGCTTCTTATGACTGAGAACTAAACTCTGGGAAGTTGGAGAATGAGGAGTAAAAGTCAAATGTCACTGGTACTGGTCTATAACAAAACACTGATTTGTGCTGAAGAGAAGACAGTGACATTTTTTATTTTCTTCTTATAAGAAATAATTAGTACTATGGAGTTAACCATGGTGAAGATGGTAAGAAAGAGAAAACAACTGGTGTCTGACTCACTGTTAAGACATCAACTATCATCAGAAAACGCTGTGATGACTGAAACAGGTTTCAGATTGTTCATATTGCTCCCAGAGTAGTATTATATATATACATATTTGTAATCTTTTACAAAGACAGCAGTGCTGAACTCTTTCATGTAAGGAGCAAAGTGTGGAAAGTGAAAGAGGAGGATGGTCCCAGCTGTTAGTGACAGCGAAGCTTTACTCAATAAGAACAAACAAGGAGGAAGCAGGTGAGAAGGAAGCGAGCAAGGATGAAAGCAGGGGTGGACATGAGAGGTTGATCTCACCCTCGTGTTGGGCTGTACAGGGACCGTGAGGCAGGGTTGGGGGGGAGGTGCAAGGAGAGGCAGGCTGGTTAGACTGTACTGGGAGTTACTGGCTGAGCTGTTGAGGCTTTCACACAGCACTTTACGCTCATCCTCCACAGCGGCTGAGGATTTGGCTCTCACCAGGGGCCAACTCGAGCAGCTGGACCTTTGGGTTTCTCCATTCCTTCTTTCCTCAGGACAGTTGGCAGAATAATCCTGAGGAGGATGAAGAGCGTGCACAGACATCCTTTATGTCACTTTGCAGCACTTTTTTTTGTACTAGTATACAGTAGTTACAGGGCTGCTCTATCCACCTTTATAGTGTGAATAAAACCTCTCCATTAAATCTGAGGGAACTTCAACGTGTGTTTTCATCAATATTACAGTAATCCCAGAAATATCAGCAGTGACTCACCTGACCCGCTTTCTTCGGAGGACTTCTTGAGGAATCTGGGGAAAGGATGTGGCGACAGGATTATGCAACCTTTAGGAATTTCCCAAAGTTGAACACAGACAGCTTTTGTGTGATTTGAATTTATCTTGTATGAGCAATAACTAATGGCAGAACTCTGCACTGCTACGTGGGCGCAACGTTTATTGCACATCATGGGGATTTTTAGAGGCCAGCTCTAAAACCCGGTTGACAGCAAAAGCTTGTGATGGACTGGTCACAGCTGACTCCAAGTGAAAAGCTGTTAATGTGCAGTACCTGGCTGCCAACAGCTGAACGACAGTTTATTCTGAATGATACTGAGACACAGCTTCCCGTACGTACAGTGATTTAAGGTGTTTATTATTTACGCTAACAGGTTTTCACATTTCCATTCTACTGCACCTTAACCCAACACAGTGAGGGGTGTAAACACCTGCTGTGACATCACTGGCTCAGAAGAAAAAAATCAACGTCATACCTGCTATATGCAGTCTAATCGGGCTGGTTTCTGGGCCCACACTGTTATAAAAAACACACTGTGTGTGGCACACACCATAGGTGTGTCAAGAAACTAAACCTGCCGCGTTCCTCTCTAACCATCGACACTTTGATACACCCTGTCAATCAAATAATTACAGTACTGTACTGTCATTAACAATATCATTAATAGGAATGTTTGTCTATTGGTGTGATTCAGCTAAATAAATACATCTGCACATACTTGTCCTCCTCAGGGTAGTTGGGTGTGTTGGGGACACAGAACCAATCTGTCAAATCAAAGTCTTGAACAGTGACACGCAGCTACAGCAGGTGTGTATCGTGCCTTAAAGTTAGAAATAGAAAACAATGCAGCTCCCCGTTTTATGCAATTCAGTTTTGCAGCATTGCAGACATTGCATTAATTACTTCCTATAAAAGAATGTATGTTTATTTAAGCTTTAGCGACTCTCCACACCTCTATGGTACAAAAAGTGGGTTGGCAAACATGATAATTTGTCATGTCATAGTGCGTGCTCCAACTTCTTTTGAAAATCTAATCCTTGGGCAGGTCTTAACTTCCTGATTGCTCTTATTGATGTTGTCATTTTCCACTTGGTGTTTTCTGATAACACCTGGTTATCACATTGAAGTACAGCCTATCAAATGCATTGAATCATCGCCCATTTCTAAGTGAAGAAATCCATTTTGAATGTATATTTTACAATCAGCTTACCTGGTGCACTGCATCTCTTCTTGTAGCACACGATTGCCACGATTGCCACAATTGTCACAATTGCCACAGAAAGCAGAAGTGGCACAAGCACTGAAGTACCGGCTGATAAAACAGAAAAAACAACACAATTCACAACCATTATCACCATATTTAAGTAATAATATAGTGATGTGATATTTTGACCTCTGAGTAGCCATGTTTGTTCATACATTTCATATATTGGATTTCTGTCTACAGTACAACTGATGTCTTACTGCATAAAGACGAAATGTGTTTCTGTACCTTGTGTGAATCAACCTAATACATTTTAAGTGATAGCTGCGTAGATGATATTGTGTCCAACATTAATAATTAGAGTATGTCTAATTCTACATGTCTACTATATGTCACTATACTTTCTACCTCAAAGCACAAAAATATGGGCTACATTTTTATAGTGTAACAAAAAGTGATGCCCCCAGTTAAGCTTTACAGGTGCAACTAAGTCCCACTGAGTTCTGTACCTGGGGAGGAGCCAGGGTCGGGCTCTTTTTTCTTGCACTCTGTGTTGGTGGTGGAGGTGCAGTTCCTCACTTTCACCTCATCTTGTTCACACCTTAGTTTGAAGGCAAACAAGAAGAAGACTATTTGTCCAACTGAAAAATGTGTTGTCACATACTCAACAATCAAAGCTTCATGTGTGTTCTCCATTTGGTATGTGTAGACTCACTTTGAACACTTCTTGCACACTTCACATGCTTGGTCAGGAGCACAAAACCTCCCAGCTTTACACTGACATTCAGTGTCTTGAGTTGTAGTACAGGACCTTACAGCTACCTGATCTGAGAAAACAAAATAAAAAAGCTCTTGCTAAGTCTGAGCAGGCTAAATGTTTCTTCTACAGTCATTGTAATTGATAATGTAAAGCTGTCAAGTAGCATTACCCGAACGACACACTGTGCACTTCAAACACTGACGCAGTCCATTAGCGTGCTCAGTGTATTTCCCATCTTCGCATTCCTCACATGTGCCCCTCTCTGCTGCTGTGCTGCAGGGTGTTTTCACATGTGTTCCTAACACAAATACATACAATCATTAGCCAAAAGTCTCTTCACACACCACCTTAACCCAGTCTTCAAGATCACATTGGAACATGTCATTTAAGCTAAATAATAACCAATTCATGAAAGGGTTGCTTCTATAGGTTCTGATTCAAGCTGGTGATAGAATCAGAGTCTCCAGACTAAATCACAAGTTGCTCCATGTGGCTTACCAGCTGGACAGTTTAAGCAGCAGATGTTACCATCCCGGTACTCCAGTTCGGTTCTGCAGTGCACATTCCGCTGTGCTCTGCTGCCTTCCAAGTCAAGGCCAGGCTGAGGAAACGCCCCAGTGCAGTGAAGGAAGACACACAACAAGGAAATAACCTGAGAGATGATGAAATAAATTATTATCTCACAGACATTCATACAATATCTGACATCTTCTACAGACCAAAAGATGAATCTTTTGCTCATCTCTTAAGAAAATGTTAGTTTCATTTTCTTATTTTTTAAAGGATAAATGACAGACATTCTGTTGTTTCAACTTCTCAAATGTAGTTCTCCTTGAGACTGTATAACTTAGTTACTTAGCACGTTAGAGAGATTGTGAATGATATTTTGAATGAATGTGTGACATTTCATAGATTTAATATTAACATTTTAAAAACAGTTTTAAGACCTCCAGACATTTACTGACATGGAGATAACTGCAGTCATGAACAGTTGTTTCCTTTTGTTGACTTTGCTTTACTCTTTTTATAATAGATGTGATATACACCAATCAGTCACAAGAGTGACACTGAAGCAAAAATAATATAACTGATTGCCTCATTACAATGGCACCTGTCAAGGGAAATACAACCAGATGATACGACCGTAATTAAGGCAGTGATATTTCTGGCGTAGGGGATACAAAAAAAAAACAACATAAAAAACACGTACCAGGTACTACCCAAAACATTAGCCAAATGAAAAACCAAAATAAAGTCGAGTTCAGTCAAGCCGGTATGCAGTGGTGGAAAAAGGCTATTAGTCGGCAAGTGAACAGTCAGTTCTTGTTGACTTGTCAAGTTAGCAAGCAGGAAAAATAAACAAGTCTGATCATCTGAGTGACACTAACAAAGGTTAAAATGTGATGGCTAGATGACTGGGTCTCAGCATTCCCAAAATATTAAGCCTTATGCAATGGTCAACATCTACCTAAAGATTATTTGAGAAAGTACAAACATGGATGGGAGTGATGGGTGTGGCGAGTGAAGGCTAACCCAGTCTCATTGACGAGCTAATGCAGTGCAAATGGCTGAAAGTCTGAATACTGACTGTATGTCAGAACAATGCATTGTATCACAGGGGGCCAGGCTGGTTTTAATGTTGTGGCTGATTGGTGTACATCTTTTTAGTATATCAAAAAATGACAACATACTACAAATATAAGAAATGAGATAACTTGCATGTGAATGGCTATCAACAGTCCATTCAAATATTTTACATGATAAAAAACTATACCTAAATTGCTTAATAGGAGTTGCCACCTTTCTTCGCGAGTGTCAATCCATAGCCTAACCCTCTGTAAACACATCAGCTCCGCCCAGAGGAAATTACTCATTCACAAAAGATAACTTGTCTAAAGTTGTGACACCCAAAACAAAGAAAACAATGACTTTATCTCTAAAAACCTCCTTGTTTCATGAGAATATATTTAAGATGTTGCAACACTCCATAAGACTGCGCCACCCAATGGGATGCACTTGTGATCAGGCCACAAGTGAGTGAACAAGCTTAGATTTGAAGCAGGTAGATATGACTGCAGATGGGGATTTCCTTCACACCGCAAACTCCATCTCCATGGCTACACTGAAAATCTGCTATTAACTGACCTGAGAACTTCATCTGCAATATTCAGGTTCTACAGTCTGATGTGACCTCAACACAAACACAGTGCTCCGCAGTACTGTCAGCATTCCTGACCAGGTAAGAAGAAATAACCTAATAAGGCAACTGCACAAAGTATATCACTGTCACCACACCCATTATGACTTAAACACCTTTCCTCGCTGGCCTACTTTTTAAAAAGATCACATGCTCCCGAAAAGGCAGGAACACACTTGTACCCCGGCACACACCTCACATATAGCTGCTTTGCTGTGCTTTTCGTTACAGATAATTTAATCAACCACGGCTCAATTATTTAATTAAATAGCATAATTTTAAATAGCGCGAAATAGCTCAAATTTTTTCTACCTAACATGAAGAAAAGTTCACATACATAACCCCATTCAAAACAATTGAACGCAACACTGTTGAACGATGTAAAATACTTATGATAGTTTGGTTAAAATATAAAATACAGCTTCTAAATCTTTATGACCCTGGCTTCAAATCGGCATGAATATAACCCACAAAACAGCACTAGAATTCAAGTAGTTAACAATGTAGCCTCCGCTCACAACAACTGCGTGCTTATCCAGCAAAGGAGAAAAGGTAGCTTTACGTAATTACAAATGTTCCCTAGTGGATGACTACCGCGCCGAATTGAAAAGAAATTACTACAATTATTGCACTTATTTTTTGTTTATATATATAACAGATACATCTCCGCAAACTTTAAGAGATTCCTGAAATTTACACGCTCTTAAGCAGAGAGGAAACAGTCCAAATCCACCCGGTTAAGAGTTCAACCAAAAGTAATATTAGTTAGTTGTTTTTCGGGGTTAACGTTAATTGCTCCCAGCAGTCAGCTATAGTTGAATTTTCAAGTACCTTAGCTCACAGAGCTGCTTAAACAACTTAATCCACTAACTTAGTTGTTACTTTTTCCAAGACAGTGAGGAATTTCGCACCTGAGCTCAAACAGTGTGAAAGGGACTGAATAAGCTAACAAACCGGAAGATACCATCCAAAGTTTTATTCCCTACTCAAACTATTGATATGTTGGACACTTGCTGTTCGGCCAATCAAACAGAATTTACTTTTGATAAAACACTAAGCGAGTGTTTCTCGGTGGTTATGATGATCTTACTGACTGAGCTTCTTAACTGTTTATCACTTTGAGGCAACGCTATCTTCATATCAGAGCGGTAAATAAAACCCCCTTTAACAACTCACTTACAACAGTGTTGGTGGCTGGGGCAAGAACAAAAATAAATTTTTGTACGCTTTTCCACTTAAAAATAACACTTACCACACTTGGCGGATAGCTAGTCATGCTTTGGTAAAATGTAAAAATCCATAGAATTAACTTAAATGAGTTTCGTCAAAAACAATATCCAAGAAACTTCTTCGCGAGCGCGCCGCTCTCGTGTAAACGCAGGTGTGTGATGTCACATCAATGACGTGCCGGTATATTATTCGGGGGCGGGGCCACGACTCGCCGTCATCCGTGTGCAGCCCGGAAGAGTCATCGCCTTGGTCGCTTCGGCCCGTCTACACCATATTGGCACGGGGCCAGGCTGCCTTGTTTACAAGTACAAGTACAGGAGGTGACGTTTACAGCTCTCCAAAGATTTCAGTGAGTCGTTTTGGGTGTGTATGTACAAGTAAGTATCTCCCAGTTGTACAAAAACCGTTTTATTTACAGTTACTTAGTAAGGTTATAAATGCTTAGAGAGAGGCACATATTAATTTAGGCTTAAATCTTAAATCTTAAATATACAGTACAGTATAAAGTATAACATTTTAACTGTTAACAAAACTATTTTGTACTACACATAGATAATAACTTGAACTTGGCCAGGTTTAACCAAACACAACACAGTCCCTGACACATTTCCTTTTATAAGATGATCATACAAATATAAACGTAACACAAAAACTACAATACATCACTGTTGAATGTTGTGTAGCAACACAAGTGCAAATACAATATTAACAGCTAATATTATTACTCTATATTATTACGTCTATTACTTATAATGTATACGTAGAATTTTAGAAAGTTCTCTTCTCGTCTTTACCTGTGCGGAGGAATTCTTTTGGTGATTCTGTGCAGAATTAGTCTTTGTAATTAGAGTTATAGAGGTAGATTTAACTAAAGAATAGAAATTACTTTCTTATTATTATTATATTATATATTTTCTTGAACCTTCACCTTTAAAAAAACACATATTTCATATTGTTCATTGTACATAGATTTACAGGTTTATCAGCTCATTTTGTTGACAATTTGACATTGATCCCTTATCTGCTGGTTTATCCAAAGTCCTGGCAACATATCACATGAAATGTCAGGTTAAGTCAGCGTAAACAAGATCACGTCTCTCACGTCTTTGAACTCTTCATAGGATCACAATAAGAGATATGAGTTTATAATACAGAGAGTGTTGCGCAATGCATTAATATGTACTGTATGTCTATATATAAGTATTGTAGTAATTCTACAAGTAATTCTACTATAAACTCAAAATTATGCATAATATAGACTCTTTACATATTTCTTTAACACTTAACACATCATAATCTCTTGTGACTGTAAATCCTCAAACTTTATGATTACTTCTAAATAATATCACATACTTTCTTATATCCCACTGCCTCTCATCAGAAACTGCATGAAGTCGACCACCATCGCTACTGTTTTTTTTTTTTTCCATTCTCGTGTGTGCTACTTTCACATTATCTGAGGAGCAGTTGTCTGCAGCTCGCAGATATGCAGCCAAACAGGAAGGGGTGGATTCAACTGTGCATCTTCGGCTGGAAAGTGGAATGTGTTGATGCAAAATGCAGGATACGTGATGACATAGAGATAAAGCTCGATCCTCAGTTTTACTCTGTTAATTATGGCGCTACGCTGCAGAGCTGCAGCTTTCGATAACAGTTTGAGTGAAAGCCATAGACCTGATGGGGCTGTGCTAGACCCAAAGATTAGACTCATTGTTGGGTGACTGATGGATTCATGGCCCACTGGGCAGAAGGAGAAACAGAAACCGGAGGCTCCTGTGCACTGCAGCTCATCAACATCTTATTCTAAAGCCACTGCATATCTCTTTTGACCAGTTTTATTCCCAGAACTATTTGGAATCTACTGCATGTGTTAGAATTTCTGCACCATTTACTGTCCGCTCTCTGCTGGAACTTGTGTTTTTCACGATAAAGCGAGGGAGGAGGTCAAAACCTCTGAGCCACTTTTTTTCCAAGATAAGACATGAATTTTGCATTTAGATGGACTGTGCTGCTTTCTGCCCATCTGCCACACAATCAATTCTAATGATATGAAAAAAAACTTTTTACTTCTTCTCTTACTAGTTAGCAGTTCCCTCTATGTACAGTGAGAGGACGGTGATGCTGTGTAGGATTTTGACAGGGCACAAAGGTCTGTAATGAAGGGTGAACCCACTTGAACTCTTCTTAAGCAAAACTTATCAAGAGGCAATGAGAACCAGCCCACAAGTGAATAGCCCATGTTTTGTTTTGCATGACAGACAAGGAAACAATCTTTAGTCAACAGTGTGCTTTAGCTGTTGTGCCTTTGTCAAGACAGCATCAAACAACAGGATATATGCAGTCACACTCAATAGAGACATAATCATCCCTTTAAGGCAACGTAAAATGTCATTAATCCAACAATACTATTTGTTGTCTGTCTTCACTTTAACAGTGCAGTGTTGCAGAGGACACACAGATGTGGTTCAGTAGACTAGTTCTTTCACTTAAGGCTCGTGGTTTGATTCTTGGCTCTTAACTCCTGCAAATATGAGTCTTTGGGAAACACACTCTCACGCACACAAGTCGCACACTGCTATCTCTGGTCCGCCTGGTGCATTCTGCAGTGTGGGAGCTCAGTGCTATCAGCATATGAATGAACAAATGACTAGAAATCACTTTAGATAAGAGCATGACAAAAATACAGTCTGTTCATGATTTTTTTTACGCTTCATGTTGCTTTCTTTTGAGGAAAATCCTGTAATATGTAGAAGGTGTCAAGTAGAACAAAAGTCTGTGGACAGAAGACAAATAGGGGCTAAAGGAGCAAGCCTACATTTATCCTGCCTGTTTGATGCTGTTGATAATACACATGTTTAAGTGTAGTCCAGATTTGTTAGAGAAATATTCTCCAATGAAAAATGTGACACAAAAAATAAGAACAATAATCCATAGACACTTGGTGGCAAAATGTATCTCACAGTTTTAGTGGAATAAAAGTAAAAGTAACATAAATGGAAATACCAGCAGTTATGTTCAAGTCGGTACAAGTACCTCATAATTATAAGGACACACCTACCATTAACAAATAGAGTCTACACTGTAGCACATGACCAATGCATTACTCATACGCTCAGGTGGATCAGTAGACCTGCTTCTGTGCATAATGAACAAGATTCCTTTTTGGCATTGGCAAACAGTACAGTATCTTAGATTTTAGAAACTTAGAACCTAAGTTCTAAATTCCCATTAACCTTTCTATTCCATGTAAATTAGGATCACTACATGATACAAAATAAATAGCATTTAAACAAGCTGAGATCTTTCAACTGTACATTTATTTCCAAAAGGCTGCATATACATTTGCAAATTCTACTGTACAGAAAACATCCAAAATGTCCATAATTATAGATACAATATACCACAAAGCTGCCCTGGCAATACCAAACATAGATGTTCAGCACTAGAAAAGCTCTGCAGCCTATTCAATGTTATAATCTTAAATACTTTTTTTAACTAATACCTTTAAATGTATGTCAGCATGATTAATTGATCTTTTTTTTCATCCCCATCTGTACTTTACAACATTCACCATTTACAGTAGTTAAACAAGGCACAAGAATAGTGATATGAAGCCAAAGGCCATGCGTGAAGCAAAAAAAAGAAAAAAAGAGCATGGGGCCGACCAATTCAGGTGACAGAAGATCATGGACGCAAGAGTGAACGTTCTATCTCAGGAAACAAGGTTAATCTTACACCAAAGTTTTATTCATAGTGAGGAAAAAAAGTGAGATAAACTGAATTGGAATACAGTAGAGATAGCTGAAATACATCCAGAACAATGGTAAATATTGAGCGTGACGGAGGGGGTGTACCACACAGGATGCTGTTGATGCCACATAAACCACCGCTAACCATTACGAAAGCACGCATTTCCATTTTTGACACTCTTTGCTTGCAAGACTGAAAAGAAAAATCCAGTTAGTCACTATATTGGGAAAAAAATAAGAGATTATCTTCCACATTCTTCACTTACCATCTTAAATTACATAAGAAGATGAATATAATTTGATTAGAAATGCATAGAGATGACACAGAATAAAAAACAGTTCTTGATCATGGCAGGATGAAACCTACACATACAGTATATCAGGTCAGAAATACATGAGGATGTATCCAAAGCCACCATATCATTCCTGAAAAAAAAAACACCCAGGGACAAAATACATTTAGCTATCTTCTCTTAAAAATAGCAGAATTTAAATGAGAATAGAAATGCTGAAGAAATGGATTTGTAGACAAGAAACGAGAACTGTGGCTCTGAGTTTATTTAGCCGAGAGCAAGCATGAAACCTTTTTTCTTTTCTCAGATTAGTTATATAATTCAATTTTGCAAGTCAGGTATGGTTGGGGGAACTAATTTGATTTAAGTAAGATGAAGAAACAGTGTCTCTGATTTTCCTATAGTGCAGCATAATGCGCCAAAAATATCCAGAATGTCCTTTTTTTGCCATCAGTGCAGGTGAGATTTGAGAAGTGGCAGCAGTTAGTTTAGAGGGAATCTAGAAATGTTTGGTTGCATTGTCTCCAGTGTGGATAATGGAGATGTGCAAGACGCATTTCGTTTGCGGCGCTGCTTTGTCTATAGAACATCTCTCTGGACACAGAAGTTTTTGGTATGATACAGTATGTCAGTGTAAATTTTTCAGTGCCACTTCTCAATAATCTCAGCACCACGTTCAGTAATGACACACATCATTTGTCTGGCTTTATTTTCTCCAGCATACATTCCTCTGGTAGATTAAAGGCATTGACCCATTGTGACTGGATGTACACTACTTTTCACCTTCAGAGTCACTTAGAAATGTCCTTTTTTTGAACGAAAAGCTGATTTTACTACATCAAATTGAGCAGAATTACTGTGTTGATATTGTTTAATTCTTTTAATATTGTATCTGAAATGTAATATCTAAATACAGAAGTTGTATAGAAGCCTATCATCAAAAAAAAACATTAGTTCTGTGTTTTTCCTTTAGACTAGTTGAGTATCTAGAGCATCAGCAGTTCGATCCAGGTTCAATTACAGCGTCAAAATAGCCAGAAACCAATGAAATTTTTTTTTTCTAAAGCTTGTCAGTCTAATCTTGTTCTGAGAAATTAAGACTATTCCATGTGAGATCTCATGCAACGCTGTGCACTAGTCCCTTCACAGAACAGTGCAATCTGGCTCTAACCAGAATAGATAAAGAAAAGAGGAGCGGGGGGCCCCGTCACACAACTGAGCAAGAGAACAAAAGCAGTTTTAGAAACAGACACCTCACAGGTTCTCAACTGGCAGCTTCATTAAACTCATGTCCACAAAAGACCAGGCTCAGCGTCAACTGTGAAGAGGTGACTCTGGGATGCTGCCTTCTAGGGAGAGTTGTAAAGAAAAAACACTACATCTCAGACTTAAGAATAAGAAGCAAAAAAACATTGTTCACATTGAAAACAGTGTTCTGGACACATGAATGAGTTTCAGAGCTGCTTTGATGGTGGTAAAGTGTGAAATTTGTACAGGGTGTAAATTTATAATCCAATATGTAATATTTATATGTAATATGTTCAGTCGCTTATTTAAACTCATTTCACATTTGTTTTCATGAAAAACAGGTACATTTGTAAGTGACTCCAAACCTTCGAGCAATAATGTGTAAAAACCTCTTTCTAAAGATTCACTGATATTGTTTCTGAATGTATTTCATAGAATAATAATGAATTAAATGTGAGTTACGTGCATTAAATCTGGCGTAGAATTTAATCTGTTTTCAGCTACACTCATTTTACCCTGAGTGATAATGAGTGTTCTCAAATCACCCACTGGCTGTAGGTTTGCAAAGGTTTTCATTTGTTACTAATGGTGGAAACATACTTTAATTGTATCCCTCCGGAGTCGACACCGACGATGCGAGCTGCTTTGGACAGACGTGTGACTGTGCTGTATTTCTATCACTGAAACTATCAATACGCTACTATCAATATGCAAACTCCCACTTCATGTGCACTTGGCATCTGTAGCCATAAAATGTGTGTATGTGTGTGTGTTAGAGGTGAAGGAGGGTAAGTGATGGTGGGGAAGGTCGTGTGTGTCAAGACCTGATATGAGGCCTACGTGACGGGTGTTAATAGTGAGAATTGGGTGATAAGATGAGACGACACTTTCCCTGCGGTGCCAGGAAATGATGTTTTACAGTTTCCTCCCTGTCTGTCAGTGGAGGAAGCTCTAATGCCACGGCTAGAAATCTCACTCTGCCACGTTTGAGACAACCACACTGTTTCTTCCGTACACACATGGGGAATCACCCACTGACTGTGCTGTCCTTCAGCGTTAAACTGAAACTGATAATGTATGTTTTTTTCTTTGTAAAAATGGTCACTGGTCGTCTGTCAGAAGCACCAAACTTCCCATAGACTAGATTTCTTGGACTGATTTTTTCCATTAAATGAAAATGGGTGAATTTGAAGATACTTGGCTTTAAAAGTTCACAAGCACAACATTTAAGCAATCAGCAGGTTCCTTTTAAGAATAAAATATTAGATGTCAGAAAAGTTGGTTCTCTCCTCATTCATCCTTTGACACACAAATACGGTTTTGACAAAAAAAAATGAGCTCAAATACAGGTAACTCTGAAATGACGCCACAGTTCTATCACCTTATTTGCATATAAGTAACTTCTATGCAAATATGTCCAGCTGTCACGTGGACTGCTGGTAAAGGCCGGGAACAGTCCACACAACCCCACAATTCTTCCGCACACTCTGAGCTGTTAATGAATGTACAGGGGAAATATTTAACTTAGAATAAAGAACAAATACTTTAAAATGATTTTCAAAGTTGAGCGGGTAGGCAGAAAACAATTCTTAAACGGTAGGGGTAGATCCACAGCAGGTACCGGCTCGCCTTGACCTGTTGTGATTGGTCAGCATGTTTGGCTGCTTGCACCGTCTACTCACCGACATCCTCATGACCTCCAAGCACACCGCCACCAGTGTGTTGTCCATGATTGGCTGTGTGTGTACACAGATTTATGTTTGTCAGTTTTCAGTCACTGTCTCCTCTCTCTCAGCCTATATATTCTGGAGCAGAGTCTTCGGCCTTTTGACTTGTCAGCTTGCCTGTTCCGCACACGCCGCCCGCTTGTATGTGTTTTAAGTCAGACTCCGGCTCGTCCTGGTCCTTGGGGGAGCTTTTGGAGTGGATCTTGCTAATCTCCTCCAGAGCGCTGGCTAGAGAATCAAGGTCAGCAGTGTCCTGGTGGCGCGCCTCCCAAAGGCTCAGTATAACCGCTGACGGACTCTGCTGCTTCGCAAAATAACCCAGGTTTCTGTAAAATATACAAATCTGGATTAATGAACAGTGCAGGTTATACTAGGCCACTCCCAGAAGCAGGAAACATAGAAAGTGTTTGGCATCTGATACACACTGTTTCTTCCGGATTTTATTGTATAAGTATTTACCCTCCATCCATAAATTATGCTAACCGCCTAACCACTTTCCCTCTTAATGTTGCTGGAGCCAGTCCAAGCTGTCAGTTGGCAAAAAATGAGATTACTCCCTGGACAGATCACCAGTCTATCACAGGGCTGACATAAAGAGACAGCTAATCACACTTATTTAGAGTCACCAGGTAGCTCTAAGTAGTACAGAAAAACACCTGTGTGGCCAGTGTATTTGATCTGCTTCTTGTAGCTGGGTGCCATCTCTTTAAAGGTTTGGGGTCACAAAAGCAGATTTTTTTTATATCATCTTGATCAGAAATTCAGTGTAGACACTGTTAATGTTGTAGCAGGAAACAACAGTTTTTTGTTGCTAGAATATCTACATAGAGGTACAGAGGACCATCATCAGCAAACATTAGTACTGTGTTCTAATGTGTTTAGTTATGGGCATTTATCAATTTAAAAGGTTAATTGATTATTAGAAAACCCTTTTGCAATTATGTTAGATTGCCAAAACAGACAAAATAAAGAACTTTCTTCTGGATCTTGTCAGTCTATTATTGTTTTGAGTAATGAAAGCTATTCCAGACAAGAAATTGCCCAAAAACCAATGATCATATAAAACTGTAGTGTAGTGGTCCCTTCCCAGAGCAGCGCAAATGGGCTCTAACCTAAATACAAAGAGGAGTGTCCGGCACAACTGTTCAAAAGGACAAATACATTACAGTGTCTATTTTGAGAAACAGGTGTAAAGAAATTCTAATTCAACTTAGTCTGTGTCTCATGAATGTTCTACTTTGGCATCATGACATTGAAACACAGGCTTCATCATTGCTGATGATGGCTCTCTGTAATATACCCATAAAAAACACAGCTGTTTCTATCTTTCAATAAATATTCTATAGATATTATCTTTCATACCCTGTTCATAACACAAGCCGATCAGTTCAAACTGGTGGGCTTGAATGTGAGGTACCAGCTGCACAACAATGACCTGTCAGGCAAAACCCTGTCATTCTCAGAGTCAGCTGGGCTCCACACTCATCCATATTTTTCCCACCTGTGACCCTCAAGCATCATTGTTGGCTTTGCCTTTTTCATGTGATTTGTTAATTCACACTGGACATTTTGAACTCCGGTCAGTATGATGATACTGAATACATATGATAGTCAGTGGGTAGCTATGTATTTACCACACAGACCATTTTAGCATCATGACAGAACGGCACCACCACCACAATAAAGACTGTTCACAAGCACTAAACTGTTTGTGGCTCATACAGTAAAATGTTTGTTTAGTTAGACTCCAGATATTTCACTAGTGTTCAGAGGGGCACCTTTGATTAATTTGGGAAAGGGGCAGGGGGTCTCCAGAGCCACCTCCTCTGCACATGCCTGCTCCTGTCTGGTTTTATCATATATCTTATGATCATCATATCATAATCTCAGTAAGTATCACATTAAAATATTGCTTACTGTGCTGTGGAACTATCCATTTCCCCCACTTCTATGAAAAATTTGATAACAATTCCCATTCCTAAAACATAAACTGGCATGGCAGCACCATACTGTAATTATACCACTAGTATAATTACTGTATTTATATCAATACTATAATCAGACACACAGCACAGCATAAGAAACTAACATGTGCAACAACAGTCTAAGTACATTTCAATACAATATCAGTATTAACTAGCAGTTTACTATTAGACAGTTTGCTTTTTATATCTGTCTGTAACTTTGCTAATTGTCTTGATGCATAAACAAAACTATGTATGACTTTTAAAACTATTAAAAATATGATCAAACATAAGTATTAGGATCACAAAAGATCTGACACTGTTCAGTTTGGATTTAGTTCTCAGGTGCTGCCAAAGTTAAAGAAAAGGGAACCTGTTGCCATGCCAATACAGTACAATGCATTCTCTGTTTTATGCAGCAATGAGCCCAGTTGGGGGCAGTGTTTCACTGCCGCTCTTTGGTGCTTTACAAAGAGAAATCACAACAGGCAACATAAAAAGCTGCAGCCATTGGTCACATCAGGCTCAGTTCAAAGCTGCCCAACTTGGAGAGGAAAGCTTATCTGGATAATTTGAAATCCCAAAGGACTCACAGATACCAGCGTCTCATGAATCATGCACTTAACAGGAGATTATAGCTGCCACAACGTAAGAGAAGGAAAGAGAACAACTAGACTGTATCAATTTTGGAGTAGTGCCTCATCATATATGCATACTTTTATTAGATAAAATAGGACGAGCAGGTAATAAGTAAGTGATCACATATACATTAGACTTTTATGAGACTGGCTGACAATGACAGAAATGTTAGAGATGCATTTGACACCAGCTATTTTTCAAAATTATATTAAAGGCACATTATATTCCACAGCATGTAGCACAATCAGTTATGTGCTGCACAGTAAAATAATCATGCTGTCTCTTACTGTGGGACACACAACATGGGGAATAAAAGGGGCATATAAGGTTAACAAGACTCACAGAACTGTTATCATTCTCATCATCTAGTGTTCACAGCGAGGCCATTATAGAGAAGGTAGTACACACACACACACACAAACACACACGCACAGTCTCTGTGTGGATGTACATCATACACTCACCGATCTAAGTGGAGTTTCTGGGCTAAGAGTTGCCAGTCCTTGCCCTTGGCGTTGGCAGTGTCGAAGGTGGCACAGATCCTCTGGCGGATGGACAGGGGGATTTTGAAGGCCTTGGGCCCCGTCTGGGACGTGATGGTGCAGTCGGTCTGCATAAAAAATGGAACGGACTCCTTATCAGTCTGGAGGAATAGAACAGAAACAGGCAATAATCAAACCGGGGCCAGATAGGATTTGCAAATGTCACTGTGTGCTTGTTTTAACCAGCTTGGAGAGCTGGATGGGTGGGATTTACTGAGGCAGGACAATTTAAATTTGCATGAGTAACATTTTAAAAAACATCAATACACAGATGTCTCAGGAACACCTTGAGGGCATTTCTTCAGAATTGGTACAAACATCCAGTTAGACTCCAGGATGAACTGATTAGATTCTGGTAGCCAACGTTTAAGGTCACTATGACATCACATTCACACTATACTTGTGAATGCATAAAGGAAGACAGTAATTCTATATTGTTTTTTTCTGTTTTACCATCCAGAAATGTCAAAATTACAAATTAATTCCAACTGATCAAAACAAAAAAACTTAAGCCAACCACTGTACTGGAACTTGCACAAACCAATGCATGCAGATTTTTTAAGCCTTATTTATGGAAAAACTAAAAAATTCTCTGGAAGCCAAATTTGTGCAACTGATGCTCCAGAAACATCTTATTCTAAATTCAAACTATTTGTTTGAAAGGGGAGAAAATGTTGAAAAAGTTGTGGGGTGGTAATGGACTGGTTACAGACCTCTGAGCACTCCTGAGACACGAATTACCTACTTTTAGTATGGTACTTAAATGCCTCAAAACCTCCATGCAACCTTACATTCAGCTCCTGCCTTCTCTTTCCGTAAATATTTCGTGGTATTCTTGTAAATGTGTGTTTGTTTACTGATGATTTGAATCCTCTCAAAACTCCTATATACACTTACATTTCTTCTGACAAACCCAAACTAAACATCAGTGCAGGATTAAAACATACTGTAAAGTGTAATTGCAAATACCATTTCACCCACGTCTGACTGGACGTCTGTAATACCATCAGTTTAAATAGCGTTGGTGGCCTTGAGGTAGGACAAGCACGTTTGTCACTGGCTGTGAAAAAGCAGTTGGGGAAAATCAATGACTAACACTCTCTCCTGCCTTAACAACTACTGTCAAGGTGCTCTTGAGTGAGGATTTCTAACTCCTAGCTGCTCCACTGGAGCTGCTCAGCGGCTGACAGAAGACTGCTGTTACAGTGGGCAGCTCCCAGGTGCTGGTGCATGTGAATGTGAAGGTTGCAGGTTATTTTGCTGGAACCCACTGGACACATAAAGGTTAAACAATATATGGAGTAAAGCCGGCAAACATCTGGATTGCTGTTGTCTATGCTTCACATAAATCTGTGAAGAAACAAAGAAGGTGTCCTCCTGACTCTATTAATACACAGTGCAAGCTCAGGAGAACTGGCCCTGCTGTCAGTGGACACACTCCACGAAGGTTACATAAAGGTTGAGCGAGAAAAGCGAAAGCGTGCTCCCTCCTCGCCTCCCGCAGCTGCGAAGCCTCACCTCGGCCACGGCTGTGTAGACCTGCAGAATCTGCTCATGGCCCTTGACCTGGCGCACGCTGATTTTGCAGGACAGCTGGGAGGTGGCGGGGCTGTATCTTTCCAGAGAGAAGGCACAGTGCAGGGGCTGCTGGTTGCTGCACCACACTTGGGGAAAGGAGAATTCCTGAGGAGGCAGAAGAAGAAGAAGAAGGGACCTCAGGGATGCAGTACACAACAATGCTAACATATGGTGTACATCAGATGATTCAGCCTTCTGTTGACGAGTAAGACCTAACTTTAAAGTGTCAAACTTGTTATAACTACAGATACATTTTACAAATATTATCTGAATCCCTTCTACAGATTTTTGACAGCAATATATACATATGTATGCAAGGGGCTCCTTGCATACATATATATATATATTGCTTGCTTTTAATGCATCATTAATTTTCAGAGAGCGGGAACATCTGTAGGGAAAATGGCCTTGACCTCGCTGCCATGGCTGCATATTTAAAATGACCTGTAAACTTAATAAAGACTGTGCCGTTAACAGGCTTGTATGAAGGTTTAACCCCTTACGGCTCTGATACCTGAGCAGGCTCCCAGCGCAGCTCACACCGGCAAGATAATGGAGTCAGGGATCGGTGGTTGAGGAGGGGTGGGGGTGACGGACGTGGAAAGCTCGGATGCTCTTTAGCACTAAAAGCTGACTTGATGTATGGCACGAAGCTCGGCTATTATTCTACACCTGCTCCACCAAAAGCAGGTTCGTGCTGCCTGCCTGCCATCCCGGAGCTCCCATAAATAAGGCCGTGGAGAGGGAGAGGGAGAGGGAGAGGGTGGGTGTCTTTGAAAACGCCAAGCTTTTTCACCCTGCATTCAGATCTCTAAGCAACAACAGCGTACAGTGGGGACACAGCTCAGCTGCTCTGCAAGCGGCAACAACAACAGGTACAAAACAGCATTCAGCGACTGCTGAGGGGCACTCGATCTAATGCTGCTTTGCATCTTAATGCTCCCGCAAGCAAAACAAACACAAAGCTATTAATCTCAAGTCACGACCATCTTTATGATCCTCACGACAGAGATGTGGCTGACAGCAGGATTCATGCTAAAAGTGGTTTTAAAGCGCAACATGGTACACACAGGTGAATTTCTTTCTGAGCTGAAAGGAAATTATTTTCAGATTTGACTTGACTTATCTTCTTCGTAGGAGCATATGTGACAACAATGGGTACGAACATCCCCACCTAACACTCCACGACGAGTGTTTTCTAAACCCAAGAGGAGGCTGTTGCTGTGTCACTCAGCATCCGGTTGCAGATTAGCTGCACTTTAGACTGAGATACACAGCAAAAGAAAAATAAGACACCTAAACAGACTAAACCACAAACCATTATGGAAGCTAAGTTGCACCTCCCTGCTGTCAAAATGAGTTCAGGTATAGCTACCTCTGTTATTCTTTCTAATTAGAAAAAGCTCTCAGATTTTTCCACTTTAACTGACAATAACACTAGCTGCTGCAAACTAATTAGAAATGTTACTGTAATATACTACAGTCTTCTAAAAATACATTATAATTTAGTGTCGCTTCTTATTTGTAACAAAGTATAACACAGCAGAGTAAATTGTTCTGTATCAATCAGCTATAAATAAAATACTTTACACATAAATATATGTACTGTAGAACTACAGAGAACAAATAAGAAAACAGTTATTATAACTGTTACTCTTTAATCATTTTCCTCCATCTATATATGAACTTTTGTTATATTAGTTATTGTGAATAAAGTTGATTTGAAAAAGGTGATTAGTTAGCTACCTCTCAAGGATCTCAAGTAACTAAGTACATTTGCTCAAGTACCAAATTTTCAGGTACTTACTTTACTGAAGTAAAGTAGTTACTTTTACTTTCACTCCACTACAAACATTTTAATATCATTATTTACTAGTTACTTTCTGCAGAATTTGTTTCTTAAAAAAATCATATTAATAAAATGCTGATGTATTATTTTTGGATTAAACCTCCTCCCACTGTTTTTGTTCTACTTTGTATAAATAATAATGAAGAAACTAAGATAAGATAAGATAAGTCAAGTACACTTAGTTATGTGGTTATACAAATGATTTTAATTAGCATTCATTTACATCGTATCATGGTGGATCATCCTCTGCGCACAAAACTTTATACCAACCGTGAACACAGTGTCCATCGTCTCTCAGAGTGCGCACTGGACTCTGATCACACTGATTTCTCTGATTTCACACTAGTGAAAGAAATATATAAATATATATTTATATTTATAACGCCTCTGAAAATTGTACTTTAAAGATTAACGATGAGTTTGTCCATTGTCAAGTGGCTTGAGATCATTTTCATTGTGATTTGGTGCTATATAGATACACTGAATTGAAGTGAATTTGATTATAATTAACAGAATAGAATAGGACAGAAAGATGACTGATAATGTAATTTATTATTCTGGTATGACCTGGTATGACTGTTGGATTGGACCTGAAATAAAATAATAAAATGGAATATTCACTGCAATACATCATACAACACCCAAAGTCAAAGTCAGTAGTGAAACAAGAAAAATCTTTAAACAGGCACAAACACATCACCCCTGTCTTCACACTGTTTGACTGATCTGTGAACCCTGAGAAGAGCAGTGCAGAAACACAGCAACAATTAGCTCCTAGCAGCAAAAACAGGATCTTACAAATTAGCACAGATCTGCAGTATGTTTTGATTTAATGGCTTGTCAGTTATTTCCGTGGTTACCTGACATGTGGTAAAGGGTTTGATGCTCCACAGGAACTGGGGAACATCCTGGATGGACACCTGGAGGCTGAAGGTGTTTGCACAGAAAGGCAGCATCTTTGGCTCCTCGAGGAGCTGACTCCCTCTGGTCTTCTCCGCGGCCACCACTTCCTGGAGAGGTTAGGGAAAGGAAAAGAAAGGAAAGGGGGTCAGACAGCAAGGTAAAACGAGAGGCGGGTAAAAGAGAGGCGAGATAAATGTGAGAGAAAACTGAGAATACAACAATCCTCGCTCCGCCTTTGAAGGTTCACTGCTATCAGCACGAACACCTGTTGCTAATCCTTTCCTCTGTCACATCCGCTAATTGACTCATCACAAATGTTAACACAGGAACGGGATGCCAAGAAGTGACGTCAAGTCTCTGATAAACAAATGCTACGACTCGTGCTCTCACATTAGCGTCATGCTCGCAGCCTCAACGTGACAGATTGAAGCTTGAATGTAATGCCAGGGAAATCCGTGCATCAGTGGGGGCAGGGGTGGGGGTAGGGGATTGCTGGGTGTGTGTGTGTTTGTGTGTCCATCTCCCAAATTGAATCTGTGTTGATGAAAAAGCACTTTGATTGTCGCTCGCAGGTATTCATCTGTCATCATTGTTCAGTGTCCCGCTGGGATGGTTTCGTTGTCTGGCCATCTCAATCACAAAGGGGAAAGACAGGGGACGGAGCTGTGACTAATGCCAGGTCATGCTGATTGATTCTGAGCCTGCCTGTGCATGTGTGCGCGGTGTTGTGGATATACTTATGTACTATATCTTATCACTGCTGTAGGTGTGAAAACAATCAACTGTTGGCAATACGCAGATGACAGACATATATCATAGGCAAAACAAATGTGACAGCAGGGAGCCTGAAATATGGTGTTTCTGGTCTGTCATCTGCTTCCATTTTTTTTTCAAAACTGTTAAGACACTGAGCAGCCAGGTGTCCAACACTGGGTTTCTCTGGTCTTTCCCTGTAAATCACATATGAGGATCACATTCCCTATCTTCAACTCATCTCAATCTGTCAAAAACGTTACGACTGAAGTTTTTCTGTCGGCTGTGACTGTTCCTGATCTGCTGCATTTGACACATCACACGCACGATTGATGTATCTTAGATCACGTTTTGCAGCTGAGGGAGTTTTGCAACGTCAAACCAAGAATAAGAATTCAGTCAGGAGAAAAAGGGTTTCAAAGTGGTGGGAGGAAGTTTTGACATCTAAAGTTCATGAGTTCATTTTTTTTGCTCAGACAATATGTGATGATTGGAATCTGCTGTACAAAAGATGGAAAATTGAGTTTGAAAATATTTGGTTTGAGAGTCAAAGCTACAAGCTTGTGCGCATGAAAATGCAAGGAGTGAAGTTAACTATTTTTCTCCTTGGGTTATTTTCAGTAAAAAAACAATTACACGAATATTGGTGCAAGTGCTGAGCGGTGGCCTGACTCATGAGCCACCAGAGAGACACCAGTGATCGTGCTGACTGGTTGGGAGTCGCAGGTGTTTAAACTTTAGGGAGCTAACAACATTAACACCTTGACGGTAATTGAAGGACACACGTGCAGCAGTCCCCACGTGACCTCAATAACCCTCAAGGTGTTAATGACTGGGACCCACAACCAGTCAGTTAGAAGTGGTGAAGCTTTTTGGATGAGAGGCAAAGCGTCTTCAAGAACTTTGAGTAACCACGACCTTGATAACTGAGAATCTCCACAGATTAGTATTAGTATTAGTATTAGTATTATTATTCATTCCCGCTGAGCCACTGGCCCAGTATGTGTCCCAATTGTAGTGATGGCCACTCCACCATTGCTGGTACCACTAAAAGGGAACGGTAGAGTTATAATGGAAACTGAATGAATGCATTTTCACTGACAGTGGAAGCACCATTGAGTTTTTAACACCCCCTTAAACACATGCAGGCCTGCATTAATGTGCAAGACAATCAGCCTCGAAACATTCCAGTGGAACTGGATATGGCTTTGAGGGGGGGAAACATCAACATAGTACTTTTTTGCATCCTCTCTTTAGCGTAGAAACGACATCCCAGTTGGCTTTAATTGCTATTTTAAATCATTATGTTTGCAATCCATGATTTGAAGCATTCTAAACACATAAAACACATAGTTCAACAAAAACCCGAAAAACATCAAACAGGATACATTGAAAAAATAACCTGCTACCCTGAGGGGGTGGTCAATGTAACACACCCTGCTGTATGTAGACAGGCTGCTCCCCTTTAGCAGTTGATAAAGTCAATTAGGAGTTATCTGAGAATGCAAACAAGAATACTACATCCTGCCACTTTATTCTGAAATTATGAGCTTCTAAACTGACCATTATCATAATGATAATACAGATATTTATGTCTTCTTTGTCTTCATCTTTTAAAGTGTATTCTTCTTTCTTGTTGATGTTAGAATGCAGGACAACATTGAGATGATCCTTCACCACGTCAAAGGCTAAAGGTTGAGGTCAACAGTCATTTCTAGCACTGTAGCATTCGCACCAGAAGGTAATGTCTGCCAGCAGAATGCTGAGATGGTCTTTTCAGGTAGGAACCTTGTATCTATTGTCTTTTCAATGAGACCTGAAATCAATGCCGTGACCTTGGAAACAGATTTACTAGTGGATGGACTATTCCTAAGCAACAATTCCCCCAACAGTTTAGGTTACTTCAGGTTACTAAGATTAAGATTGAACACGAACTGTATGTTTATTTGCTCATTTTAAATCCACCAATCTCCATCACCTTTGATATGAACATGTAGAAAATCTGAGTTGTTGAAAAGGTGTACTTTAAAATAGACAGCAGCAATGTGTAGTATCACAGAAGATATCAGAACCTGCCAGTCAGAACCCTTTCTCACTCTCACACACGAGTGTTTGTGTTGCGTCAGGCTTCCTGTTGATCCAGAATCCAGTCTGTGATTGACTTTGTGCCGGAGCTCGGCAAACACACAGTAGAGATGTGGTACTAACAGACAGGAGCCCAAGGGACGTGCAAAAGTCTGGCATCTGCTCAGCAGGCTGGGAATTCATAAACCAAACCCAGAATACACTTTAAAGCCAGCTGCCGCTGACGGCTGCGACATGATAGAAAGGCAGGCGGGAGGCAGAGCCAGTCACGAGGCTCGCGGTGCTCCGTTCAGCTCGACTCGGCTCTTCTGTTAGTCTAGTCTCTCTGGGGAGCACAGAAAGCTTGATTTCCCTGATGTTCATTTACGAGAGCTCGATGCTTAAAAAGCCTATAGGTCGCTGAAGAATAATCAAGCAAAGCAAGATTAAAAAAACAAAAAACAAATGATTGGTTAACATTTGAATAGTGATTGGAGTACTAGGCAGCCTTTGTATCAGTCTACTAAAACTACTGGGAGGGATTCTATCAAGCTGAGTCCCCACTATCAGCTCTGCAGTATTGTTTCACACTGGTAATGAATCTGCAATCACTCACATGGTTTAACAGATAGAGAGCACATGTTGAGGTCTGTGCTGCTTCACAGAACTCAGGCAAAAAACCACATACACACAGTTTGAATTTAGGCCATGGGCGACAATATAATAAATGTACTATATAATAAATTACTTCCAAGCTGAGTAGAGATCTAAAGTGAAACTATGCATCCTCACATTTCAACAGTAAAAGTGGTGAAGACTTCGTGTTCTGCTGGTCTGAATTCTGGACTGTTTGGAAAATCAATAGGAAATAGCAGATCAACCTGTAAGTTGTTGCAGTGTAATCTGACTACCTTTGGAGACATCAGAGTGGAGGATATCTGCCTCACTATTCCATTGACATGGAAGGGAGTGAGGTTTCATTTGCAATATTGAAAACTTCCAGAAAAATGTAACCCTGCTCTAGATAGTCCACATGCGTCACTTTCACTTTGTCTTCCTTGGAGCTATTTTTTGTAATGAGTGCCTATAAAACATTTGGCTTCTGTTAATTATCCAGATGGACGATATTTACAACAAATATGTTGCAGATAATTTTTCTTGAATTGTAAACCTGCATAGCCAGTTACAGCAGTAGCACATGAGAAAATGTTATTTTGTCATTTTGATGAACTGATTCTTTTAAAAGTTACATCATCCAGAAGTAAAATAACAGTGTTCATTTGAAATTATGTTTCTTGACACTTGATAAAGTCTAAAAATAACTTTGTTCTTGCTGACTCTAAGGGAAATTTCTGCTCATTGGTCCTGAGTAGGGTGACGTGGTGGTGCAGCACTGTCATGGTCTAAATTCCCCATAGGTGTAAATGGCTGTTTGCCTCTATGTGTCAATCCTGTGATAGACTGGTGGCGTGTCCAAGGTGTACCCCGCCTCTTTCCCGGTGACATCTGGGATAGGCTCCAGGACCCCCGTGAGGACAAGAGGGCAAGCGGTTAGGATAATGGATGGATGGTCCTGAGTAGTTAGGGTAAAATGTGTTTATCAGAGCTGTTCTGTTGAAAACAGCCTCCTGCCATTGTAAACAAGACCAATGAGAGCCACGAGAATCAATCGAAACAGTAAAGTTGTGGTCCACAGATCCTAAACAATTAGATCAAAGAAGTTAAAGCACAGTGTAGAACTGAGGGAACCTGCAGAGTCAGGTAATAATTCTCGTTAGGTTCATCACTACGAGTGACCTAATTTACATTACGCACAGCCATGTAATGCAGTGTTCATATATAACAATATTGATCAGTGCAGCTTTAAGCATGCTAATGTTATGCCATTACCTGCAGGTTGTAAGTGAAATTTTTAGGTTAGCTTGTATTTTATTTAGGGACTGGGGATAGCATTACTGCACACATTCTTCTGCATGGGAAAAATAATATATACACTATATATACACAATAAGTAATATAATACATATAAATAATAATGTATTTCCATATATGGTAAATACAGAAAACAAAACAAAACAAAACAGTGGTTAAGTAATTTTCAGAATAATCACAATGAACTTAAGTACTGGGAAAATGAGTAAATATAATTATCTATCTTGCTCTTAAGACCATTAAACAAGATGAACAAGAGAACAACAATTTTCCAAGTATTAGTGGATGTAGGCTACCCAAGCACACATTCCACCTCAGCAGTCATTTTTAAATACACCAGTCTACCATTAAATTAGCTTTGCCCACGTGAATTAATTTACAGCATGAGCCTCAGCTCACGGAAGCCAAAGTATATGAATTTGCTAATTAAGCCACTATTACTGACCATGTTCTCTTTACCAGAAAAATTAAACTATGGCAAACATGACTTAGCCCTTCTTGGATAAACACAATGGACAGAATAATAGCCAAGCAGTGAACCAGCACCCTTCCTCACCTGAAAGGCGTGTGGCGTGTCATCCACACAATACACCCGCAGGCTGTAGTTCATGGAGCCGGCCTCCATGCTCCCGAACACAGCCAGCTTCAGCCTCTTGATGGCAGCCTGCGTCAGGGGTTCACCCACCAGGGCGTACGAGCCTGGCTGGTCCAGCAGCAGGTGGCAGCTTGTCAAGTCCATCAGGCAGTAACAGGAAGTGGACTCCTCATCCACTGACATCACGTCCTGAAATAAAGAACAAAAGCAGCCATGAAGACGCCGCTTGTGTCTTCATGGCAGCAGGTGACACAGTACCCCCTAACTCTCAGCCACAAAAAACTGCATTATATTATTCATTTCTCTCATTCTGTCATTTGTGTATGTGATTATATTTTTTTTGATCAGGGGAGATTATGTATTATTTTTCAAATGATAACAATGTTTAATATAAAAGAAGTAAAACAAAAATACTGGCTTCAGTTAAAAAAATAAAATTGATGCTGCCTTAAAAAAGCTCCGCGCTGTCACTCATGGGACTAATCACCACAACTTGTCCCAACGCTTCAAGCACTGTTGACTTTTTTATTTTTAACCTCAATCCCTCTCAAATTACCCAAAACATCAAAATAAAAAAATCCGTAGTTAATACAAGAAAAATCTGTTTTCATAAGTGGACATTGCAGAGAAATCAATAAACTACAATCAGGTCTGTATATATTTGGAAAGTGGTGCAATTTTCATGATTTTCACACCAGAGATCACAACAATTGATATGAATGATGAGTTTTAGGGTTTTCAACATATTTGGACCGTTGGCTGCTCAGAGATTTGGCCAGACATGTGTTAGTCCCTCATGAGTTAATTTGCAACTAAGCAGATAAAAGGTCTAAAGTTGATTTAAAGTAGCTTGCAATCTGTTGCTAGCTGTCAAATATAGTCCAGAGAACTCACCCGCCAGTGAAACAAGTCATTATAAGAGTGAAAAAAAAAAAAAAAACAATCTTTAAAGGAGAGACAGAAAGGTGTGGCCCAATCAACTGTTTGCTACATTCATAAAAAGAAAGACACTGATCAGGCCTGGAAGGCCACAGAAAGAAAGCCCATCCCTTCTTCAACTTTACAGACTCCATATATACATTTATGATATCCCATTAACTGCAGTAAAGCTTTTAGCTGAGCTTCACATAGTTTGTAGCTCAGGTTTGTTCAAGAGCTGCGCACTGGAGTTATCATGGCTAGAAAACTGAGCAAATGAACTTGTGCATTAAAGATTGAGTTCTGGTGCACTGCCGCTGAATAATGGCGGAGTCAATGTATCTCGGGTTTAAATCACAAAGCGAAAACACACAATGTTTGGAAGCAGTCTCCAGAGAACATAGAAAACCATTCTCTACATGAGTTATGGTGTTAGTACATAGCAGAACACAAAATAGTCATTATGAATGATAGAAAGTGTTTTATTTATGTGATGGCAACAGCTGCTGGGAAGTACTTCATTCTAACAGAAGTAGAGGAGTCTTTTATGTCCTGTCTTTCATTTCCCCCCTTTTCTTTTCCTTGCCTTTCCTTTCTGAGCGGAGGATGAACAGAATACATTATCACAAACTATCAAGAAGTGGGAGATCTATTACAGCAATGAGAAGCAATTACAAGCTGATGGAAAGATCTGAAAGAGCTAACGTCAATCTGTGTTGTTTTCTCCTTTTTTTTTCAACAAATGAGTCGGCCGGTACAAACGCTGCTCTCTGAAACCATAAATAATATGTCGCCAATTTCAGGGAAAGCTCCAAGATTCACTTCAAAAGAAATGCACTTGAACGAAAACTGCAAATGTCATAAAATGCATGACTAAGCTATTGTGAGGCAAAAAGCAGCCTTTTATCCAGAGAGAAGATGGTGAAATGCACCGAATTCACCTTCAAACATCTTCCAATCTCGCAATATAGTTACGCAGCATGTCGCAACCCCCATCCTAGCGAGCAGACACAATCCATGAAATACAGTGATTATACAAGTTAATGAGGAGCCATGAGACCAAGCAGCATGATAAAATACAGCCAGAGGAACAATACTTATTCCCTCACAAATAATCACAACTGGCATTGCTGCAATCAAAAGTCACAGTACCGGCAGTAGTAATTGTGCCAGACAGCAACACCCCCCACAAGTTCACTCACTGTTGACTTCCTTTATAACAGCATTACTCACATAACTACAGTTCACAGGTCACAATTATAGCATATCTGGAGCTGCTAAAAGGCCTGATGACGTTCTATTCTCTACATTTGTCTTATAAGAAAAATACACCTAAACACAATAATTACATGTCCAACTGTTTCAGGAAATTCTAAAAGAATGCAGTGACATTTTTGGAAATAAACTCAGAGAGGAGGTGTTGGTTTAGCATTAAAGTATGCCGAATTAACTGTTAGCAGTATCTGTTTGCAAAGTATTCATGGATGTATGAACAGCCATCACTGGTTAACTATGACAATGATGACAATTTAAAAATGAGGGTGTTTTTCAGGTAAGATCTGGAATGTCTTATTTTAATACTTTATTGACATTTATTGTGTAATGTCATATGTTTTGATTTTCATTTGACAGACTTATGACTTTGACAAAGGTGCCAGTTTTGCTTTGAGTTGCGGCAAAACTCAAAATGTGACTGAATTGTGTGTAAACTTACTACACAGTTCAATGTGGGTAAGTGTTCCTATGGAAGCTCAGTAATAATGTGAAATGATCTTTTGAACTAGACAGGTATTGGGCGCTTTCTTTCTTTCTTTCTTGCTGGACCCATAATAGTGGAGATCATTCTCTGTCTTTAACCTACCATACCGGAACTAACATGTTGAGCTGTTTACTACCCTTAACCGAGCCAAGTTAGTGCTTTGCTACTTTTCTGTGTAGCAGTTTTTCCTGAATGCCACAGCACATTTGATCTGTCAAGAAGCTGAGTTTCCAAAACACTATTAAAAAGCTCACATCAAAAGTAGCTTAACCTGACTATAAAACCAGTTTAAACTTTAAAGTTCAACAATATGCTCTGAGTTGATTAAAAAATGTTTCTTACAGCAAGAAAAAGATGAACGCTGAGAACTAAAAATTACTCATCGTCACTTATCCACTCAAAAATAAGTGGGTAATTACAGTACGGTATCTGCATACAACAGTGGGAGTACGCTAACATGCACTACTTTTAGTCTTCTAAATATCATACTGCTACATAATGACTCAGTTAGTTCAGATTTCTCTTTGTAATTGTAGGACGTCAGACATAGATTTATTGTTTGCAGATTTTTATTTGTGGGGTCTCTGCTATTTGTAAGAGGAGTCAGTATCTGTATTGTACTCCTTTACAAATAAAAACAAAATAAAAAGTTAAAAAGCGTATTTAAAAAGTATGGAGCAAAAAAGCATGCATATATATATATCTATATATATATAGATATATATATATATGTATACGCTAGACCCAGTATTTTTTTCTCTTGGCAAATACAGTTTATCATATCATAAATTATGATCAGGCACTGCTCAAAGGGAGGCACACTTTGTTGAGACACATTCATGTTGAGATTCCTTCTGTGAATACTTTGTGTTTATGTATGCTTTCTGCATCCTCATAAGCACAGCCTAACTCACTGCAGTGTAGCCTGAATAATAACACGCTGCAGAGAAGAGTGCTGAGGAGTCTTCAGCGTGTAGTGTGTATTTTAATGACAGCTGAAATAAGAGTATTTTAATGGTGTCGTGCATTTGCAGGTATTATGAATTCTCAAAATCCCTCTCTGACTCTCTTTAGGTTAGACCTTAGTGGTAAGTCATTACTTCTAACCAAGACGCTCTGAGGTTTTCCATGCCCTTTTAATATTAGAGTAAAATCTCAAAATGACATGAATCTTGTATTCATTCATATTCCCTCCGGTCTCCTATTCCTTATTCGCAACATTTGCACATCTTGAGAAATTGCCCTCTTACGCTGAAAGGAAAGCTCATAAAAGGCAAAACATGAGGTAAACATGAACTTCAACTGAAGCGAGGAGGAACAAGCAATACATACTGACAGAAAGCCTTGACACCCCTGTTAGCTAACGAGAAGCCAGCAGACGAGCTTGTGAGCATGTTAATCTCTGACTGATTGACGTGAAGGGAAGTTGACACGGTTTCTAATCGGCAGCATCAGGTCTCAGAGACAGATTCTACAATAGGACATGGTGGGGGAACAAATGAGGGAAGGGAGGGGCAACCTTTTTTTTGCATATGGGTAACCGATTTAAGGCTTTGGTGACATGCAAGATATAGAAGGATATTGATCGATCTCACATCTATGTGTCATCTACATACAATAGACCTGTCTCGCAAAGCCGCATTAGCAGATTAGCAATTAGTGCAAAATACATTTAAATTTATGATAATTATCTGGTATCTTGGACATAATTTAAATAAATTTATATCACGTAAAACATATTTTAAATTTTAATAAAAGTTCCTGAAAAATGTGCAGTATTAAGACACTATTTAACTCAATTACTGTGGGAAAAAGAAATAAATTTAACACGTTAAAGTTGGTTTTACACTACATAGATAATTACAATATATTAAAAATATATAAAATATAAACTTCTAACATCTTTGACACTTAATGTTTAAGTCATTACATTTGTGGGACACTCACTGGGTAATTGTTATGTCATTAGCAGGCTGTAATTTGGTTAAGGGTGTTAAGAGAGAAGCTGCAGCATACCCACCTACCAAGACAACACTACACTGCTGTTCAAACAAGATCCCAACAAGGACAAAGACAGTCAACAGCTTTTGAAATAAAGTTAAGAGCACGGAGCAACATCTTTAGATCAGCAGAATTACATACAGTAGCTTATAGTGATTATTATCAGACAAACACAACCAGGTGTGAAAATGCAACTTCTTACACTTCTTTTTCCCACACTAACAACCTAATTAACAGTGACTATATCTGCATATTAATTTGCCCTACATTTTTTTCATTCCCAATATGACCCATGACGGATATTGTTTTTTTTTTTTAGGAAAACAGGAAAACAAACAGACGCTGTATTAATTAGCTCTGTGAATTCAACATTTTGACCAGATGGACGTTTTAAAGTATTAAAGTATTAATTTCTCTCCTTCAGGCCACTGTAAGTGTTCTCCCTGCTTTGGCAACAGAAACAGCCTTACTTTAGTTGACACAACACTCTTGACCTTGGGAACAGCAGTTTAGACGCAAATGTTGTAAAGTTTTTAAAGTGCTCAGAAAAGTAATGGTATAATGTGAATGAATGCACACATTTCATCACAACTGATTGACAAAGATAATGAGATAATAAGATGATCCAAAGCTCCAGAACCACTTTGAAGTATCCAATATACCAAAACATCTGTTGTTCTGAACTTGATCTGGATGCCCTACTGTAAATGAGAAGCATCTAACATTTAGTTATGTACATTTATCATTATTATGATGTAATTGGAAGAAACAGATTTAGGCATTAACTTTATCTACAATCCTGCGAGACTTCGACACGAAGAAAAAATATCAAAGCGTTAACTGAAGAAATTGCCTGGTCTTGCAGTTGCAGGCTACATTGCTGTGCTAACCATACAGTCAACACAACCCAAAGAAAACCTTCTGACTTTTTGTTGGAGTGCACTGTTTCTGTTGCTGCTTTCAGACTGTCTCACACTCAGCAAACAAATGTAGAACGTCACTCAGTTTCTTTCATCTTAGCGAGTCCCACATAGTAAAACTACTGTGGTTGCTCCTGTTTGCCAGATCTGGGCAACAGCACGGCCACATCTGCCAAGAATGATCCAAATAAACCAGCTGTGCCATATCTTTCCCAAAGGTGGCCCACATTTGATTTGGAATACTGGGGCCATATTTGCTATTTTAGATGTGGGCCACTTCAGGTCATCAGTGTTGCATGATTGCTTGTAATCCACATCTGGATACATTCAGAAAGATATAAAGTTTTAAATGTGATACAGAACATTTGTGGAGAGATCCAATCCTCAACGATAAGGCCATTGAATGGGGACTACCCAATGTGTTGGCAATGATTTCAGAGCAAAAAATACAGACCTGTGTGAGGCACAGTCTTGCAAAGGTGACTAATCAGCCAAAATCCACTCATCAGAGCAGGGGCCCAACTGCAGAGGCAACTGAACTTTCTGATTGATTGGTTCGGGCAAGTGATCAAACTGCAGACCTTGTGAACATACTGTACTTACCAGCAGAACCCTGCTCAGAAGAAGAAGAATGCTAACTACTCCCACATGGACAGTACAAGTTCACACTTTCTTGAACAGAAAATAATAAAGCTTTAAAGCCAAATGTTTTACTTTATGTGTTGAACAAAGATTATCAACATTTCTCAGGAAAGAAATAATCACATCCCCACATTCTACACTGTAAAACATTTTCACATTTAAGTTTTAAAAACTCAAACTTAACTGAGAAAAATCTGTTAACCTGTGATCCCACAGTTTTTATTCTGTCATAATAATTTATACTGAATTTCATAATTTATACCGAAATAGTCTGAATGAAACTGATTGGTTGGAAGTAAAATGTAAACTTAACCAATCTGATTTCGTCCTCTTACAGAAAACCACTGCAAACTGATTATTTTGGAGAAATCATAGAAAATGAAATATGTAATATCACTGTAATATGTCCCAAACACAGCAATAATAGCAACACTCTCCTGAGTAAGCGGCACAATTTGATGCTTGAATGATATTTGTAGCACAAAACACACTGGAACTTGACACAGTGCAAGGTACTAAATGGGCCGACAGCACCGTGAAGCTTGCTGACGTTTACAGTATAAAGAGTCAAAGAGTAAGATTATCATGTATTGCGAATGTAACCTTAATTTCAGTCAGTTATCCTTCATGTTTTTATGAAAAAGAATAGAAATGGTTCAGGATTAATGCTGATAGTCAACAATCCTAGATGTTTGCAGCCCAGTGACAAAAAAAAAGTGAAAGTCCATTGTGTTAGATTGGTGCTTGAGGTAAGACAGGGTTACGTGTAGAGGCCGGTGCGGCTGTCGCATTTTCTTTACAGTATATTATATCAGCTTAGGATAACATTATACAGGACAAAAGCAGAGAATGTGGAGAGCAGGCAAATCCGGTTGCTCTTCCTCTAAATAACAAGCTCTTTTAAGTGCTGACAACCACCACAGCAGCCAGGGGCAAACCAGCAGCATTCATTATTCTGACCCATGCTCGGCTTGCCAAAACTTTACGTCAGATTTACATTTACATTACTGCCTGACTGAATATTCTCTTTATCATTCACCCCCTTTACTTGTCTTGTTATCATCTTGCTGGTTGCTGCTCAGAAAACACAAGCAAAGAATGCAAAGTAACGATAGAGATTGGGCTTGTTTTGCCTTGGGGTTTGGGATTAAGTATCTCGGGCCTTCATCCAGACCTGTAAAAGCAATCTAGAAAAAGGAAGGCTGACACTGTTGGAATGAAAACACATGGGAAAAGATACAAAAAGATGCAATGTTTCCTTTAGCAAAGCACCAGAGCGAAGCTAACAAGAAATGTAAAGTAACGGGAGTGAGTTAGAAGTCAGTGTGCGCTGGGCGATGTTCATGTCGTCGTCAGTCGAAAAACAATCTTCGTAATTCTCCTGGTGATTTTTCTCACGTCTACATTCACTGTGCCATGTCTTTCCTCGTCCACTAATCAATACCTCCCTTGTCTAACGGGCCCTTATACGCCCTTGCTGTAACCCCGACCCCCTTCTCCCCAGATGACTGACAGCAGCCATGTCTCTTCCTGGCCATTACACGCTGTAATTGTTTCTTTATTTTCCTCCTGTCGGCCGGGCAGCGGTACCTTCATGTGGCCTTATGTCACCCTGTGGACCCACAGAGGACATACGGCTGGATCAATCAGCTCCCCCACAAAGCTCCAACAGTCTTTTATTGGTCAAACATAATTCACCAGTCATGTGTGACTCTGACAAACCAAACCTTTTACAACGTAAAGCACATATACTATACATAACAAAGGTCAGCAAACACTCAACAACCAATGGAATCTTATGTCTTGAGTCTTAAGTCACTTGCCTTAACCGAAAGACGAAAAACATGGGAGAGGTGAAATTATGACCTTCATATCATCATGGGGTAGAAAACAAATAATTTTGAGGGTAAATGACATCGAGTGTTAACACTAAAATCTGCCTCTTCCTTGTTTCTAACAGCTGCTGTACTGGCAGGGAGAAAATCCTGGGCTCAGTCCTGTGAGCAGCCAGATAGACTGGATTCATACTGACTGCTGGCAGATCCACATGAGGTTATCTAATCAGACAGTTATGTAAAAATCTATCCAGGCCGTATGTTAAATTTCACTGCATTCATTTCAATAAGTAGTATCACTTAGTATAGATACTGGGAATTGTTTTAACAGAAGGAGTTTTTTGTATTTCAGAAGTAATTTTTAGACATTGTTTGAGTAACGTTGTCAGGTTTGTATAATCACGTATTATGATGAGCTGCAAACCATAAGCCATTTATACGTACTAACATTAATATTGATTTGCACTTGTGTTTCTGATCACCTAACAAATATCCTTCTAATTTTAGCTCTATTTTGTTCTTCCCTTGATTTTTTTGTATTTTTTTTACTTTTTGCTGTATTATTTTCTGCATTTTGCTGTTGAGGTGGTAGCAGAAGGAAATATTTTGTTTGACATAGCAGGAAACAAGATAGTTTTAGAGTCTGTGAACTGTGAACTTTGTGAACTGTGGCACCAAAACCAGAAGTCAGAAGAAGTTCACCAGAGGTGAATGTGACTGTAGGGTTGAGTGCGTGAGTTAGTCAGTAAAAGCAAGTGATTTCATGCAGTACTAATGCAACCAATCATAACCCAGTTTGTTATAGACTTATTCAGATGACTAATCAATCAGCCACAAAATTAAAACCACCAGTGTTGTGGCTGATTGATTAGTCATCTGAATAAGTCTATAACAGGCTTGATTATCTGCAGTAGTTGCATTCGACAAAAAGCATTCGGCTGCTCCTCCATTGATTTATGAGGTTTCTGGCTGTTACCCTCATATTGTGGACAGTGCAGGTAAGGACAGCTGCATGGAAAAACAGGTTTTTTTGAGGTGAAATAAACAACTGAGCAGGTACAGTATGCATCAGTCACATATTGAGCCTGTAATTCGTATTGTATCTCATCTGAAGGGAGACAGGTGGCCAGTGGGTGGAAATCATTAAAATACTAATTCAAGCAAAAACAGTGAATGAGCCTGTGCTATTTATAGATCCAAGTGCTCTGATTCCAAACTTCAGTGTGGCAATACAAGATGGTGACATTACAGCAGAACCCAACAGTATTGTTTTTTAACAAAGTCAATAAACCTGTAGTTCTGTAACATTTGTGGTCCCGTTTTGAGGTGAGGCAGTGTTTGTTGGATTGATCCTCCCTCCATCTTTCTTAACATTTGATACAAAACATAATAGAGTGTGAGAAAACACAACCAAGTAGAGCCAAACACCATGTCTGAGCCCTGTACTGCGTCTGACAGGTGAGGGCCTGCAGCACTCACCTCCCATTTGCTGTCCTGGGTTTTCCTCTTGAGCTGAATGTTCCAGTTTTCTGGGTCCACCTCGGCGCAGTGAGCGATGGTCATGGCCACTGGACACAAGAGGTCAAGGCCTGGAGGACTGTACGTCACCTCTGGACCAAGGAGGATTTCACAGCCTTCCAGTGTTTGGACACTAAACACACCGTGAGACAGAAAAACACAAACACACACACAGAATGAGACACACTACAGACAATCCAAGAAAATAAGGTGGTCCTGCAAAGAATATAGTGCAGAATGACTGGTGTCAAAGTGCATTTGACAGAGACGTCTTATATATACAGCTGCCTTCTGACTTTTGAAGCATGTATGGAGTAAATCACTACACTAGAAGACTGGACTTTGTGTTAAAGTGAAATTCTTCTTCATGTTTAACTTTTTCTGTTTATTATCTCAGTGCCATTATATATGCTTAACATCTCTCTTTGACCCTGTCCTGCTGCATGAAAAACAACAAACTAATGAGGAGATTATGAAAAGAGGTGGGCCGCAAAGAAAACAGGGCCTGCAGGCTCGTACTTCCAGGTCTGACTCCCTCTGAGCACCCGTCTCGTGGACTCTTGCTCTTCAAGTTCAAGTTATTGCTACACAGCAGAGCTGCTGGAATTTGTTTGAGCGCAGGTGAAGAGTCAGTTTGATTTGCCGGAGAGTTGGAGTGAGCTCATTAAAAGCAGCTTACAGCAAGCAGGTGTTGCCAAGCGATGGTGGTGGCAGAAGCAGCAGCGGCAGCGGAGGTTGGTTTTCAGAAAAAAGGAGAAGGCGGGAAGAACAATGGCACCTAAACTAAGCTTTCTGAGCTCATAAAAGTCATTGCAGTTTGGAGATCTGACAGTTGATTTGTTGCTGTCATTGCAGCTGTGGCTTTAACATACGGCAAAGCTGCATAATTACTTTGAGGTAACAGGTTGAAAATGAGGAGGAATTCCTAATGATGTCATAGCTGAACAGCATAAGATTCAACACAAACCGCTGCCTGCATATTGTAGACGTAGCTTAGTTTTGTAAGTCTTATTTTTGTACAGAAACAACCATACAGACAGCCATTGGCCAATGTCAGACATTTGGTTAGCATTCATTTCTCATTTTGCACATTACTGCAAATTTGATGAGACAGGGCTGTTATGACAGCTACTGTATGATACAACATCAATGCGAAGAAATAACTGAAATCTGGAAAGTTCGAAGAGGCAAGAAACACAAGCCTACAGGTGATCAGTTTAGCCGGATCATCTAAACCGCTACTGTTTAAAGGTAAGGACATATGCAGAAAGAACAGCGCCTGATTGGGAAAAGGGGTGGTGGTCCTGATGGTCCTGAAGATATGGAGATATTTATATAAAAACTTGGATCATCTTTGCCACTACTTAAAGCATCATATTTCGGCAAAAAGTTACATACTGCACCTTTAAGCACTGTTGCCATATTTTCATATCTGAAAGCAAAAACTACAAAACCACAATTATCCTTCAGCATTATTTCATATCTCCACACTCTGTCTAATAATAGCTAACTTCTCTCTCATTCTCTCACTCACTCCAACCTCTGGAGTTCACATTTTGCTCATTATGTACTTTTATGGGAAAAAAAAAAAAAAAGAAAGAAAGAAAGAAAAGAAAAAGTTGACTCATGTCACAGTGCAGGTTGCTGGGTACGGCGTGGTACCAACGCCATAGCAGTTAAAGGTTTGTTTCCTACTGAGAGCAGCCATGCTGAAAATGCATGCCCTCACTGTGCTGGCTCTGGATAAAAGCATCACTTTAAATGGCGTATGATTTACCACAGAACAACTAATTGTTTACTTGCACTGCAATGATTCACACAGATTTAATTGTCTCAACACGCTCATTCTTTTCACAACCTCCCTCACTTCCCCATTTCTGCCTCAACCCAGGGAAGGTGAGAGACTATTTTTTTTCTGGCTACCAGGTCTTCCCTTACCCTCTTCTCTGTGTCTCTCAGCTCATAGTCAGTTTTTCTATCACGTCAAGAGCAGCACTGGTCTTGACGGGTCTGGTGAGTGCTCTCCATCTCTCAGCCAACAGCTCTGAGCCTGAACACACATTTAATGCAAAGTGTAGGCGAGGAGCAGATTACCAGCTCCTTAAGTATCCTGCAGATCGGGTCAGTGAGTCCGGCAGCAACCTTACAAAAGTGCTCGAGGGTGGGGGCCTTTTTTTCCCCTCAATTCCACTTGTCATCAGAATAAAAGGCTCTATACGGCGGCTTCTTGAGCCCCTGGATGAGCCGCATTATTTAAAGTGAGTGATGACTCAGTCTTCGGGGATCCGGGAGCCGTGCAAAGTGGCAGATTGGGCTGGGAGAGGAGACGGCAGGCTTAATAAATGCACACATTAGCACGCTCCATTAGCTTCACCTTTATTTGTTTGTAGGCTCCCACCTGTTTGTCCCACTGTGCTTTTTGTCCATTTTTAAGTTAAGCAGACACCTTATCGGCTACATGGATACATTAATCAGAGGCTTCTAGAGGTGAAGCTTTGTGCATCCATGTAATATCCACAAAGACGTGTACTTTTAGGTCTCCTAATTTCATTATCCATAACATCTCTGTCCTCCCACTGCTTCCTTTTAACAGCTACAGCCTTTATTGCAAAGAATTCATCAAAACAACTCCAGTAATCAAGAACTGACAAAGTTATTTGATTGAAAGAACTACTCTGTAAAACACCAATAATAACTTAAACTAATAACCTGTCACTGTAAAAAAGCATTACAAGGCACTGTGCCTTGATTTATAACACAGTCACAATGACTATTGAACTAACTTTCCTACCACTTCATCTCAAGTCCCAGACCTCGGTGTAACAGAAAATAAGTGTAAGCAACAAGGCTAATCACTTGAAACAACTCACCTTGCTATTTGGTCACTTATCACAAAGAGTCCTATACAGAAACTAAAAATACCGTCTGAAACCACTGCACAAGTTGACTAATACGCTTTCTTGAGGCACCTATACAGCTGGCACACAAGCAGTGTTTTGTCAAGAGCTCTATACGAAGAATGTTCATGGCTTGGGTTTTAAATGTTGTTTCAGGATGTGCCTCCACCCATTTCTTGATGGTTACATATTGTGTGAATGTATGCTATATACTGAGCTTGTCACCAGAATTATTGAGTCTGTGTGTGCATGGGTATTAACCGAGTCAAGCATCTATTTCAGCAGAACTGGAAACAATGATGTCCATCTTAATCTGTATCCTTTTAAAACAAACTTTACTTTTCTCTTAAGTACATTTAATAACTTTAACTAAAGTTTTATTTTGAAAATATGGTTAATTTTGGACCCTTGGTGCATTTAGGGCGGCAGCCGGTCCACAAGAATTTCTCCAAGGGGATTAATAAAGTATCAGTTATTATTATTCTCAGTTCAAGAGTTATTCAGCTAGGGATGCTGCACACAGAATGACTGATTTAATTCACTAATTTATTCTAATATTCTCCACTTTGCCCTTTTTTTTATTGTTACCGACAATGGCATTATGCAAAAAGCCTGCCACAAAAGGAGGACATTATATTATTTCTTTAGAGCTGCTAGATAAAACTTCTGTACAGGAAGTGATTTTAATTGATAGTAGCTTAACGGTGATTAAAAAGAAAACAGCAGCATGAAACTGAATGGAATGTACTGGTGAGTAAAAATCTACATTACTGTCAAATGAAAAACTCAGTCAAACGTTTCACATCCAGCTAGATCTCAGTTTTGTGTTTGACAGCACTTACTTCTAAAGTGTAATGTCACCTTGGTTTGTATTGTGCGCTCTGGGTTGAAACAGTGAGCTACGTGTCCATCCAGATCTATGAGCAATGAGAGCTGACAGCTTACAATAGAAGAGACTATAACTATCCCATCCAGAGAATCACATCAGTGGGATCACTGTGACTAGAAAACCAGGCGTCCCATCTTGGAATCAGTGTCACATGTACGCATTGTCACCCGTCTGCTGACCTCCATGTGTATTAGATGATCATTTTAGTCCTCAAACTTAAAAAAAGGCTGATCCTACAATGTGCTGTGCGAACTCTGAGAGATTTATGATGTCACAATGAACAAGGAGCATCAAGACAACAACACTTGTTCAACTACACCTCTTTCATAAAACACGCAAGGAAGCTGCAGTACTTTCATCATTAAAAGCTTTTTCCTACCAGGAAAAAGGAAGGAGAGAGGAGTTGTTTGTGCCTCAGTAAGATGAAGGATTTGTCTTCTAATACAAAGCGCTCATAAAACCTAAGAGGCAAAGGGAATATGTCTGACCTAAGCAAAACTGTGCCTTCAAAAGCTTTAGATGAGCCTTTGAAGAGGCTTTAGGAACACATATTTTCTTTAAAAAGAAAAGGTTTTAATATCTATCAGGGACTGAGGATGGATGCTGCAGTGGGGAAGTAAGGCTCCAGTTCTCTGCATGTGTTCTGACAGTGATTGACAGCTGGTGAGATGACAAGCGCAATGGACCACAGGGAGGAATATGTTGTCTACAGTAAACATCTCTCTGCTCACACAGAGCGACCGGAAAATACAAAAAAAAAAAAAAAAGCACTTGAAAAGCAAAGCTGTGGCTGAAACCAGACACTGTCAGGTTGGAGGCTGGAACATTTAGAAATATTTCAAAGGTGGAGAAACCAGTGGGAGAAACCAGACACAGGGAGGAATCTCTAAAAGAGGACACAAGCAGCTTGAGACCTTCCTGTGTGTTTACTATACACAGAGGTGCTAAGTAACTAAGTACATGTACTCAAATACTTAACATGTATCTTAATAAAGTATTGTTTTTTCAAAACTTCTCTTAACGTAGAGAGGTGCTGTTGAGACTTCACTCATATACAGCACTGAGACACTACACAGGGGTGGATCTACAGGGAGGCGTGTGCATGTGTGTGTATGTGTGTGTGTAGGGGGGTGGCTGTGTGTGTGTGCACCGTGATAGGTTAGCGTCAATAGGATTTACCTGATTAAATAAAAAAAGAAGAAAATAACACGTAACCCCCGTACATAACTTCTAATTCTAATAGGAGATTTCTCATTCTCCAGACGACCATCTGAAGCACTGGGCAGAACATGGTGGTGTGTGGTGAGCACTGCTGGTCTATGGTCACATGGACTGGAGACCTTTGTTGTTGCTGTTGTTTTCAGTCTGCCGCTCTCAATGTCAAAAAATAAAATTAAAATATAATAAATTAATTGTCTGTGTGTTATTATGGATGAAGCAACTGTCAATACATAAAGCGCTCTGAATCAGTTTCACATTTACCATCTGCTGTTTTTACCCCACACCAAGTCTCTATAGTAACACACATCTTTGTCTTTATTTTTTTATGTATTACCAGAAATCTGTTTTTATCAGAGTTTCAGCCGTCAAACGTTGTTTTCAGTCTACAGCACAAATGTGACACGAGTTCACAAAAACTGTTTCAAACAGTTGAGTTTCATTTGTGTGAAGCCTCAAACATTTGCTTCTTTATTGCTGCTAATTACAGAGGAATATTTGTGAATAGAACAAAAAAATGACATGAATGTTTCTGTTTTTCTAAGCAAACAGTCAGAAATCAGGTTTTTGAAGCAGTTCTCTGCTTGAATCTGTTTCAGTTCAACATATGGTAAGAAACATTCTTTAAGAGGCTCTAGCTTTGTTTGGTCATGTTACCAACAGCATGTTTTGGTCATAGGTTCATTTTCATGATGCTGTTGTGAACATTTTGAGTGTTTAATAAAGGACAAACAAATTATTCATGTTGTATGTGCAGGTAAGGGCACACAAATTCACTGAGTCATCACGCTGATCAGACAGTTACCTGCACATAAAGTCAATTGTATTGTGTGTACTTGTAATTTAAATAAAGAATTGAAGGGGTACTTCTACTTGTAGTAGAGTACTTTTTACTACTACTAGAGTACTGACTTTGTCCAATTGTGCAACCTCTGACCACACAATTCAGCCACACTGCCCAGCATCTGTATGTGCAGTATATGAGATGTGCAGCCAAGTTAAGAAGAAAAAGAACAAAGATCTGATCAGTATTCTCTGAGATCATTAAAAACATGTATAATATTTCTTCAGAAAAGAAAACAGTATAGGCGTAACTCACGCTCCCCACCACTGTTTGCGTGTCATTATGTCAGTGCCCTGTTGAGACATTATTACAGCGAATGTGTGCATCCTGTGAGGTCTCTGTTTTCTATTGTGACTTTGCTCAAGCTGAGCGGTGCAAGTAAACACTGACACACATAGGAAACTGGAAACTCTTGAGGTTCTCCGCGGGGGGCGAGCATGCAATAACCCCCCCTGGAGAGACTAGCAGTCCATCCAAGGGTCGTTGCCTTAGCTGTGATCAGACTACATAATGTGCACACTGCCAATATGAAAGGCCTCAGGAGACAACGGCGCCTCCTCTTCCGCCGTGCGTGTCCATCAGAGCACCGCACTACATTCATCACCACATTCATCAGCAGTTAAACAAGCTTCCTGGGTCGTGACTCTCTCCCAGAGAGAGCCACGTTGTTGACACCGAGTGGAGTACATAACTACATATTGACTCTCGGCAGAGTAGCGGGGACAAAAAAAAAAAAAAAGAGATTAGAGGATTGGAGGTTTGACTTTGCTTCAAGCGAGTGAGTTGGCTAAATGAAGGACTCTATTGCAGAGCCCCACCCAGATCCACGACCCCTCCGGGGTGAGTTTGAATTCCTCCACAGCAGCTGGGACGTCAAAGCCCAGACTACCACCTGTGAGGGACTTCTGGAAATGAACACTGATATCATGACACCTAGAGGACTCCTATAGTGAATGAGGATATAGGTTGCAGTGCTCGCTGACACCATCTGTCACACAGCCTGCTGGTCAACACACAAAGAAGAGGGGGCGGCAATGTGGAGGGTCACACATCTGCCCCCTGTATATGTGCCTGCTGTACTGCCCAATACATTTATTTTTTATTTGTTTATTTAATAGTCAATACTTGTGATCACTGCATTGGATATGACCATAGTTAATGGTCAATATGCACTGTTCGAACTACTGCTACCAATACTACTACTACTACTGATAATAATATGGATAAGCGGGTGTGGCCCCCCTAAGGCCTGTGAATAATGCCGAGTCTGCTGATGCCCACAAATTCAATACAATATCCTGCAAACTGTGTCTATATGCAGCTCTGGTGAGACGGGACAGCAGGGTGTAGTATCAGTCTTCCCAAAGTGAGTAGCATTTAGTGATTTAATAAAAAAACTAAACATGAACCAATCTCTTAACCCTACATAATATTAATAATAATAATAATAAAACTTTTTGGGGGGTGGATTGGGAAGGTCTTTGGTCTTAGCCTCAATGCGGGAAAAAAATTAGACATCCAAGTGAGATGGTGAAAAAGACAGAGAGAGTGTGAGAAAGCGAAAGACACATATAGATGTGTGTGTGTTGTAGTGATTGACTCAGCGTAGCAAGTGTAGCCCCCCCTCCCCCCCCACCGGCTCTCTCTTGCTCACTAGAGTACGTTCGGTCCTACGGTTCTGCACAACGTCGTCAAGCACCGAGACAGAGACAGCGGCAGTGGACTGTTGTTGACCCTCTTTACATGAACAGCAAAGTGAAAAAAAGCAAAAGCTTCACTGTACTTGTTCAACTAACAGCGGTAAGTGTGCAACAACAGCAACAGAGAGGTGGAGCAGAGCAGCTCCCAGTCAGTTCAGCACAGTCACATTGTAACAGTAGACTAAAAACTACAGGAAGGTAGTCAGAGATGATGTTGTTGAATAATGCTGTTTAAAACTAAACTACTGTTTCACCAAAAATTCAATTAAATTAATTAAAGTAACAGTAACAGTCTGTGAGGCCTACAGATTTCTATTACAGAGGTTGTCTAAAAACAAGTAGCAACTGAATAAAAAACTAGTAGTACTGCCCTAAGAAAGTGATTTCTTTGACATCAGCCCAACTGAGTGACTGGAGAAATGTCTTCAATGCATCAGCATTCATTAGTTGGTTATATTTTGTGTTAAATACAGTGCCTTGCAAAAGTATCCGGCCCCCTTGAACGTTTTCACATTTTGTCACATTACAGCCACAAACATGAATCAATTCTATTGGAATTCCATGTGAAAGACCAATACAAAGTGGT
>JAUYWH010000027.1:2428269-2489604 GCA_034779795.1 Ctenopoma multispine | reverse complement strand
CACCCCACTTTTCAGTTATTAATTTGTAAAAAATATTTGGAATCATGTATGACTTTTGTTCCACTTCTCACGTGTACTCCACTTTGTGTTGGTCTTTCACGTGGAATTCCAATAGAATTGATTCATGTTTGTGGTTGTAATGTGACAAAATGTGAAAAAGTTCAAGGGGGCCGGATACTTTCGCAAGCCACTGTATCTAAATCTGGAAACTAATAGAAGCTGGTAAATAAATGTAACAGAGTAATAGTTATAAAAATACCCAAGTGAAGTATCTGTACTAAGTAGATCTATAGTACTTAGATAAATGTACCACTTGTTACACACAGAGTCAGTAAAGCCACAAATATAGTATTTCTTTCCAGCTGTGTTACTGAGCCTTTAAGACTAAAGTTTAATGTACGAGTGCGACCTGTTAGTAAAGTTCAAAGTCGATCCAGATAAAAAAAAACAGATGCCCATGACTAATGTCCAGAGGTGATGTCTTTAAACTTCCAGTGTAGTCAGACAAAGATGTTAGTTTAATAACACAATGACAAAGCTCCATTATAGGGTGACATTGAATCTTCAGTGTGAAATCAAATGCAATATGTATTTGAATGAAAAAAGCTCTTGCAAACACGTGTACACACACACACACACACACACACACAAAAGCTAATTACATCACAGCAAACATCATTCACATGAAGTAAACTAAAGCTATTTTAATTGGAGCTTTGCCGTCTGTGCAGCTGTATTGCTTTTTCAAATGTCAGTTGAGAATCTCACACATGACTAAAAGCTGAGTGATAAAATATTCTTGATAATTAGTACAGCATAACCTTCCATGATATTAATGATACACTGATGAGTAACTTTCCATAACTGTGTCTGCTCTGCATTTGCGTCAGCCCTGTGCAAGATCAATCTATTAGGCCGTAGCAAGAATACAGCCATAATAATATAGGACATATTACTGTAACATGGGAAAGATTTATATAGTCTCCTCCAAACGTACAGGAGCCACAAGTCTACTTCATTTGTCTTTGCTGTACAATGAAGGCATCTAGGTATAAAATCAGTAGATGAATATAATTCTTGGCATTTAAAACTTAATATACATTGTGTATTATTAGGTACACCGATGCATTGTAACACAATCCTATACAGCAGCTCTGCTGTAACTTCTACTTTTACAAAGTTATAATTTTCTCAGTTTTTAAGTTGAAATTGTCAAAAAGGTGATAATTCTTCTATAGGTTTTTCATGGAGGTCATGTGGGTGGCGGAGTTGTACTGGAGTGCTCTGTATTAAGAAGTGGTTCTAATGATTTGTCCCCTTCATTAATTTTAAATAGGGTGGCCAAACATTAGCCCCTCCCCAAACCCTCTTATAGAGGAAATGTTCATGGTCCTTCGTTGGTGACTAAAATGATCGGTGGTTTACTAAATGGTCTATAAATGGCCAATTGTTGGTAATTGACTAACCACACTGAAGTAAATGACTGTGTGAATAGCACAAAGGAAAACCATTCTACGCCTGCCTGTCCTACAGTCTTATTACACTTTTTAAAGACACTCAAAATAAATCCTCAAATTTATCTTTAAAGCTTAAAAATTTATATTTTTCATTTTGCTAAAAATGTTGAATTAGGCATGAAAAAACAACAGGCTAATTAAACACTAAATGGTTAAAAAAACATTAGCGTGCCTGGATCTACTTCCGTGGTAATTAACCCACCCAATGTTAGAGCGAATTAAACTTGTAACTGTATAATCTGCTTCAGCAGTGCTTCGAAGAGGTGTTGAGAAGTGAAGGTCCTGCTGAGTCCCTACTGACTAAATGTTGCAGCTGTGAGGGAAGTGATAGAGGAAGGTAAATAATTAGAAAGAAACAGGACAGTGAGGACAGAGGATGGAGAGTCCACGGTGATGGATGATAAGATAGAGGGAGACTGACAGACAGATAGATGCGTGGAATGATATTTGGGTAAACTCTGGCCTCACCTTGCCTCTCCCCGATTGATCACCATGTGCATCTCCCAGGACATATTTTCAGCCACAGCTCCATGTGGCACCAGCAGGCTGACCCCTGGAAAACACATAGAAATGTGTCAACAGCCGCAGCGTCAGCAGCCTGACAGCAGCCTGACAGCAGCCTGACAGCATAGGGCAAAATAAGGACTTACAGCATGTCGTACATGGAGGGGTTATGAAGGTATTTATGAGAGCTTCATTTTACTTCCATGAACTCTAGGATATCCAAAAATAAAGTGAAGCAAACTCAGAGTTGGTGTCTAATATTAGAAGAAGAAGAAACATAATGCGGTTTAGTGAAGGTATCAAGAAAAACACTTATTTCGATGAATACATACATGTAAGTTTGAACGGTTGTAACACACAGTTTACACAGTCAATATGCATGTCATTAAAAAACGCTGTGCATAAGCGAATAAGACCTCAATCAACTGAAACAATGTTATAAAGAAGAATTCCTAAAATTCCTCCACAGCATGTGAAAGACATAAAGTCATACAGGAAATGATTATTCCAAGTTATTGCTGCTAGAGGTAGATCTACAAGGTACTGAATCATGGGGGTTCTTAGTAATGCCCAAAAGTTTTTTCTTTTTGGCTTCATTTTTATTAAATAAATAACAGAAGAAAAGATTTTTGGTGAAACAGAAAATTAATAGACTGTATATATGTGCTGTCAAGAAAAAAAATTCATTCATATTATATCTTTTAGATACTTCACTGGTTTAGTATTTGATGATGATCTTTTGACTGTATGTGACTTGTACCATAAAAGTGTTAAAACCCACCTCATATCATGATTATTATTGCAAAATATTGCAAAATATTGTGATATGGTATTAAGTCTATATTACTCCTATATGAAATCTCTGCAGTAACTAATACTGGAAAATGCTGAAACAACTAACCCCCTTAATAAGCGTCAGTGCTTCAAAGTGCTTTTAAACCTCATAGTCTTAAAAAATATAGTCTTCACTGAGTTACAAGTGTGTCCTGTAAGCTCATGTTGCTGCACTCTCTGCAAGTCTTGTGTAGCCTATAAACAGTTTTGAAATTTTAAAGTAAAGTAAATACCCACACCGATCAACTGAGTCGGCGTCACAACAGATCTATCAGGGGCATGAGGGTTTCAGCGGGGGTGGAACACGCACATACATAAAGCTCATCCTCAATGTGTGCGTCATTAGCAGATCGTAGGTTGACCTCATGAAGTGAGTTGCAGGCGGAACCTCCAAAAGATGGTGTTCTTCCACTCAGCTTGCTTTTGTTGAGCACTGTGTGTCTCCAAAAAAGCATTTGTCAAAGTGAAGAATGAATCTGGCGTTTTACTGTGGATGCACCAAATGTTGAGAGATGAGGATGTGCTGTGTAGTACAGTAGCGTTTCCAAAGTAATTGAAAAAAGTTCAGCCTAGGGTTGAGGGGGGGCACAGTAACTGGTTCAGACGCCCCCATAACGCTGACTCTGCATGAGCTTGCACGGGAGACCAGCTTAAAAAGTTCCTCATACCAACTGTGAACTGGGGAAGACTGAAGCTCATTCATCTGAGAGACTAAAACGTTACTAGCTTATATTTCTAAAAGTATATGTGTCTGGTTTAATGTTCTAATGTGATTTTTTAAACTATAGATGTAATTTGTTCTCCGGTCTTTCACACACATCTTGACATTTCTTGACTGAATAAGGTTTAACTAACTAATCTGCAGGTCTGCAATATAATCTCCCTTTTATATGAAACCTAAAAACAAAGTTTTCCATTATTTATTATTAAAATAGTTTTCTGTTTCTCATTTAGTTACATGTATTGTGCAGATCATTTTGAATTAAACTGTATAAGTGCTTTAAGAAACTTGAGTTTTAAGAGATGGAAATGATCTTGTTATATATGTTTCACACTGTTAAAGTAATTCACTGTCATACACAATCAGAACATTTCTATTTTACCTCAGATGATTTTAAAGCACAACTGTGAACATGATTTATTGTTAAATTATAAAATCTAACAGGGTCACTGAATCAGTATTTTTAAGAACTGATCACTAAAGCGATGTTCACTGTCTCACTGAGCATATACGTAGATTCTGGTATGACTCAAAGCTAATTAATTCTGTCCTCGCTGAATTGTCACCATTTACATCAGTATCAGACTTTACACTGGGGAGTAAAAGAGAATTTCAACCTTAACATGCCAAATAAGGACTAACAAAACTTTTAAAAGCCCAATTTGGCCAGCAGGAGATATGTCTGATAGCTAAATGCAGCATTTTAAAATGCCCTGTACCTGTGGGACTTACAAGTTCTTCATACGAACTCTACACAAGCTAATGAGCCACAAATGCTTAGATAAATAGATAAATAGATGACTGAACCAGTGTCTGGTTAGAGTAAGTAGTAAAACAGGTCTGAATTAGTGACTTTAATGTAGAAGAACAATCTTTTTTTATTCTGATCTCCTAGCCAGTGAACTACTAAACATCTGATCATACAGCAGCTTTCAAGAAGCAAGTGAAGACGCTTTGCCATGTGTCAACAGTGAAACACTGCCAACCCCAGCACAGTTAGCTGACTATTCATCTGTTCCTGTGTGAATTGCAAAGCCTTCACATTGAAGAGCAGAGAGCGTGTGAAATCCATGCTTTACCAATAAAAGGTTCCGAGGAGCTAAGTGCGAGATGATGGGTAAAAATGGGGTTTTGGCAGCTGTATGGAGAGTGAATATATTAGAATATAAACTTTGAAATGTGCATTAGAATTGAGTTATTTTCATTAATTAGGCAATCTGAGTATGGTGCTCTATTGGTAAAAGATGCTCTGCACAGCTTCATTCAGTGGGTAATGTATATTTTGGATGCACATAGATTTTCAAACAACAGAGTCAAAGACCACTTAATTTCTGTGTAGCTCAAAGGTAAAGGTCAGTCTGATTAGCCTGAACTGAGCTTTGTTAGGTCTGAAAAAGAGAGGTGGGCTAGCAAGAAGATACCACTGAGCTCGACCAAGGACAGGTCAACATGTAGCCAGGATGAACTGGGAGTCACTGGGTTCTGGGTTCAAAGGCAACTGCTCTACCAACTGAGCTACTGCTGTCCAGCCAATAGGACCACAGATTGAGTTTAAATGGTGTAGTGTTTATTACTAAGTCTTCACTCACTAATATAAATTAGGTGGACAAAGTAACAGCAACATCTGTCAAAATAACAAAATACACTTCAGCAGCACCATGCATTTAAAACAAACCTCTCTAAGTTAATAGAAGTTGAAAGCAGGATTTATTGCAGGCCTGTAGCATTACATTTGCAGTGCATTGGTTTTTGCTAGGTGTTCGTAAGCTGTCAGCTTCATCAGTTTGTAGTGTTCCCTCTAATTTTCTTCTCTACTGTGTTGTGTGTTCCAATTAAAAAAATATTTGAGTTCTGATGATTATCAGAACAGTGTTTGTGACTTAAGGTGCCTCAAACCCTCGATTTATCAGTTACTACTGGTGTATCTCTTTAGGAGACTGAATTTAAAGGTTTACTGTACAGATTTAAGAAATGCTGCTATTTTGGTTCCATATCACTAAGGTGACAAGAAAGCTTCAGTATGGTGTTTAATGATAAGTGGTCCCAGGCCACATGAGTGCTGCACTTGAGCAGCAGTAACTCTTCCACTGAAACCCCGCAGCCTAAAGCTGACTGCTGTGGCCTGATTTTATTTCACCTCTCCATGTTGGCTGAGGATCATCACGATGTACAAAAGGACCACAGAAGAGGGCTTCAAGTGCAATGATTCATGAGGACTTTTGACATTGAAACAACTGTAATAGTCCACGCACTCCCCCTCCTATTGCTTCATTTGTGTTCGTGGGACACGATGATAGTTTGACCCCTGTTTTCCTGAGAGAGAGCCTGCAAGGATCAGGAGGAATAACAAACAGCTATCTGCCTCTGCAAAGGCACTGATGGATCTAAGCAGCAGCTTACAGTATACACTACTAGACAAACGTCTGGACACACTTTCTCCAGCACCCTCAGATCCACAAGGTGGTCACCTGGAATGGTTTTCAACTCACTGACTGCCTTGTCAAGACTTAATTGTGATTTATTGCCTTCTTTATGTTCAGAGCATCAGTTCTCTTGTTCAGAGGAAGCAGAGTGGTTGGAGTCTATAGCCCTATTAATGCTACTAAAACTACTAAGTCACCGTTGGTGACTTATTCAAAATTGAGGGCAAGTTTAACCAGTATGGTCACCACAACATTCTGCAGCAATATGCCATTTGGTTTGTACTTGGTGTAACCATTATTTGTTTTCTAACAGGACAATGAGCCCGAACACACCTCTAGGTTGCACTTGAGTTACAGCCCCTTTCTGCAGGTATCCCCGGCCTCGGAACTGTATGATTCCAGTTGCAGTTACTGACCCTACCAACCTGCCCAGTGTTTCGTCTGCTGTTGTTGTTGCTCTCACTCCTTGTTGTTGCGGTCACTCCCTATAGGCTGTGTAAGCGCTGCACTTGAGCAGCAGTGACACTAGAAGCATACATCACTGGTATATGTAGTATAGCACATAAAACACCAGCTATTATGGCCTATATGTTCCATTTTACTTGAAGTTACAGAACAATAATGAAAAAGGTCACGAAAATTTTTTTCAAATTATACTTTCTTCCTCCTCTTCCTCTTCTGGTGCTTTTAACATCCCACATGATGTGTCCTTCCACCGAAAACTGACCCCATCTATCCATCATCGTAACCACTTCTCCTGTTAAAGGTCAGGCAGGTGCAGGAGTGAAACCCAGATGTCAATAGTCAAGAGGCAAGGTACACTCTGAACAGCTCGCCAGTCTGTCAGAGCACTGACACATAGAGACAGACAACTACTCACACCTATGGGCAATTTTGAGTCCACAATTAACCTAAATCTAACATGCATGTCTGGACTGTGGGAGGAGACCAGAGTACCAGGAGGGAATCAATACAAACTGCGCACAGAAAGGCACCCATCCAACCAGTGGATTTGATCCCAGGTCTCAGGCTGTGAGGCGACAGTGCTAACCACCACCACACTGTACTGCTGAGCCCTTACAGTGTAAACCTTTTTAAACTTGGAAATGTAAGTTTACCGTTTGCCTAGTTGAACTTAGGCTGAATAATTAGCTCAAGCTTTATAAGTTCTAAAATGTGAAACTGTGGTAACTGAACTCCAGAAAAACAACTTTAGTTAACTGAAGAAAACTGAACAACTCAGGTTGTTCAGGTATAATGTTGTAAAGTGCTCTGACAATTAAAATTAGACATTATAAGTTGAATAAACTTACTATTATTTTATTTATGTAAACAAGAAAAGCGCAGTTGATTCCACTACACTCCTATAAAACATTTACAGTGTACACAAAGCTCTGTATATATATTTAAAACAAGCTCCCCTGTACAAAAGTAGTCATAGGTCAGTGTTTCAGTAAAACTAAAATGCTAATTTTATTGTGATAATTTTAATAAAATTATAATTTTCTGGTAATACAGCCATTTGTAGTTGACCAATGTATTGTAACTGTACAGATATACAGTACCTACATACAGTATATTATTGTTGGGCTATAGCTGATACCCTTTATTTTTGCATGCATTTTTCAAAGCAGCATTTTAGACTGACTGGGTATGCTCTTAATGCTAGTCAGGCTGGATGACTGTTGAGTAGACTTTAAAACAGCTTATTGTACATTAAAAATCTCTTGTGTTTTATTGGTAAATTACTGACTGGAATCAAGTTTAGGAAAATAATGTTTTCTGGCAGGTATAAATCAATTTAATGAAAAAAACAAACTACAGATTTGATAAACTATGTTGTTTTTAGTTTCTCCTCACCACTCTCTAAAACTAGATAGGAGGGTTGATTTCCATAAATGCTCAAGAATCATTATAACCTTAGGAGGTGTGATAGTTTCAGAGTCAATTCATGTTAAAATGGTTTACAAAGCTAAACTGAATGTCTACGTGACCTCTTCAACTGCAGGTCTGGAGTAGGATTGCTAGAGTAGTTGATATGGGCAGAGCTCAAGAAGGTAACTCGACTAACCATGGAGCCTTTTATTGTGACTGCAATCAGCATTTCAAACTTAAAAAAGCAGCTGTAAATCTGTAAACACTTTGTTTTACTTATTTTATACTTTTGGCTATTGTTCTGTAATTTACACTCTGATGTTTTAAATGTAAAGTTCTTGTGCTGCTTTTATCTTTTGGCAAACTATGGACAATCTTCCGCCTTGGTAGAATACAGAAACAGAGGTGTACACTGTTTTGTTTTACTGACCTTCTTGTAAGCCACTGATATTAATCTGTTTAGACAGAAAGCACCACCTTCTACAGCTGAGAAAAGCTCACTGGAAAACTTTTTTTGACATAACACAACAAAGGAAAACTGTGCTCTCTTGATTGCACGTGCAGCACAGTATTTACGACAAAAGGAAGCAATATAGAAAGTAAAGAAAAACTGCTAGTAACTGTTAGTTTGTTGTGCTGTGAAACATTATGGTTCAAATGCACATAATGCTAAACACTGCTGAATTATGATGGCTTGTATAATAAGAAGTTACTGCAGCCTGTCATTATGGAAACTCAGTGCACAGTGTGTGAGATGTTTTTCATTAGCAACACAAAGTATGACTGAGCCAGTGCTTCTTCTACTAACAAACCGAGCGTGTACTTTTACATTCTTCCTGTGAAGCTCACCGGTATTGGGCACTACTAGCCGTCCTCCAGGGTGACCAAACACGCCTGCGGTCCTCAGCTGCTCTTTGCCGATGTTGAAGGGCCCGTTGAGGGTGAGCAGACCCTTCTTGCGTCTGTCCACGGTGCTGCAGTAGTCCCGGCTCAGGTCCCGTGGGAAAGTCTCTGCGGCGGCTTTGGCGTGGAACTCGGCCCGTTCGGCCACACTGAGCGAAACCATAAAGGAGCTCTGAACTTTGACCTTAATGTCGGGCAAGGGGTCAAACAACTCTTTGTCTGCACTGTCCTGGAAGCAGAGGGGAGTGCTGTACGTCCGTCCCACTGTTAAGTCAGGCTGCATGGAGGAGTTGAGAAGCAGTGGGTTGCCTGCAGAGACAGCGAGATAAACATAATCAGCTTTATCTTCACTGATCACATTTTACAACAAAATTTTAATTCTGCATTTAACCCATCAGCCTAGGGAGCTTGCTTAGTATCTTGTAAGACACACCTGCTATGGGGGATAGGCTAGTGTCTCTGGCTAGGAATTCGATTTTGCCACCTTCTGCATGCCAGTCTGATACTTACGCCATTGAGCCACCAGGCCGCTTATAGTGCAATCACCACAGCTTAACTCGCATGGGACTCACATTATGTTGAAAACTAATTTTATTAATAAATCAAATCCCAATTTCTATGTTTTCTGAACAGCACACACATGGGATAATGAAATTCAGTGGTGTCAGATACAGAACAACTCAATAGCCTCAAAATTGTATGACTTTTATTTTCTGTCATGATTTAGCAAAGCAAAGCAAAAATTTAAATGTTAGAAAGGTGTGTATAAAATTCCATAATTGCTCATGACAGGAAATAAAAAGAAAAGGTGCCACTCAGTTTAGATGGATTAAATATCATCAGGCATTTTTGTCTATGGCACAATATAGTATGTTATGTTGATTAAAAAAAACCTCATAGGGAATTTGAGAATTAAAGTCACCTTTTATTTTCAGAATGAATACAAATTCATGGATGACCCCAGGTAACACTAATCGAGTCATATCAGGTTTAAGAGTCGCATCTCTGGGCTCCTTCTCTGGCAATTTCATGCTGCTGACCAGTGAAGCTCCAGCACCAATTAAAACAGCATGTCCGGGCAGGCAACCAGTGCATGAGAGGTAAGGGAACATAACCTGGGCAGGAGATCCAGGGCTCAGAGCCACGGTCATGTCGTTAGATTTAATTATCAAGCACACACACAGCTTGATCTCCATAATCCATCTGCTGGAGTCAGCTCCTCTGGACACCTTGTTGTCCTCCTGAAGGACAGGAGGGAGTGCCAGGAGGGTGACTAGGTGACTGCTCTGTAAATGAAGGGAGTCCTTCAGCTCCCAGTGTGGACTCAACAGCCTGTGGAGGGCATCTTCATCTGTGGCCATTAGATGTGACGATGCTGCCAACAAAGCGGGGGAGCACGCCACATCAATCTGGCACACTCCGACACGCAGTGCCCTGGACGAGTCATGCCAAGATACTGGCGAAGTCACTGAGCCCTTGCTGCCCAGCTGTTGCCTGGCGAGGGGTGCAAGGCGGGAGGCTAATGTTGGTTTATTTTTAGGGAAATCGTTAATTACCGGGGGCATGATTTGTGATGAGCTTTTTGCACTGTGCTGGTTTTGACTTGTTCTTCAACAACTCAACTTTTCCTGTTGTGTTTTTGTCTTACTAACAGAATTCTAGTCATATTAAATTATGAAGTATACACATTTGCAGCATATGTTTTACTTTATCAAAAACCACAGGAAAAGGAATTATAATGATTATCTAACATAAACCTAAATCCATTTGGCCAAGAGGAACTAGGAATTGAACCACCAATCTTGGGGTTAGTGGATGACTGCCACTAGCAACTGATCCCAAAACCACAGCCTCCCCAAAACCCAACAGTCATCTGATAAACTGAACGTACCAGCCCTAATGCTCAATTCTGATATTGAAATCAAAACTTTTTCTATTTTAGTTAATTCACATTCATGTTTGTACGTTGCAATGCTGAATTGACAGGTTTGCATGTGAGCCATGTGCTTACTGTAATAGCAGCAACAACATCATTCACATGAAATTCAAATCACGCAATTTACTCAAAAAGTGCTTGGTTACATACAGTGCGTTTCTTTCCAGCTTCCAGCTAGGCTGCAGAAGCTTCTCAATATGTGTCCATCAAAATCTGACACTTCCTCATCCCTGTTCAGTTGTGAGATGCTAACGCTGAGTGATAAATACAAGCAGTATGAACAAAAATGTAACTGTGAATGTAGCCTATGGGTAAATTTGATGGAGATTTCCTTTCTCCTTGCTTTGTCACATATTGAACAATTTTCTTTTAAGCAACTGATTTGACTAATCATTTTAACTGTTAGTATAAAGATTTCATTTCAGAATTCAGTATTAATATTGTTATGCTCACTGAACCTGTGACATTTATGATGTAGCACAAGTACTCTATGCACTCGGTCACCATGCTCCATGATTTTTCCTGCATTGTGACTGATACAAAGCGTGAGCAGATGACATTTTCAGGTAATTGCTACGAAGAAAATATTCCATAAAAAAAATACAGCACTATACAAAAATAAAAACTTTTCATTTCTTAACAGTGCTAACAGTGACAGAGAAGCTGAGGATATTCCAGCTTTCTGTCGGAGCTGCGGCCCAGTGGACATTACCCCTCTGAAGCTGACATTCGATCACTGCTAAATTTTCTCCCCTCCGGTCGAGTGGAGAATGATCTGATTATCGCTTGAGTGTGCATCTTTAAGAATGGCGCAGTGAAAATGGAATGGCAGTGGTGAGATGAGAGAAGTTAATGAAATGTACCTCAGGTTGAATACCTTGAGGGATAGGTTTGGAATTGGGCCTCTGATTAAAAATCACTCAGAAGGAGAAGTAATGCGGAGAGACAGGGTCAGGTCGAAACACTCATTCAGCACTCTGCCTTACAGCCGCTCTGGCAGCAGAGAGCCATCCGAAAGCATTTAAGAGCTTCTTTAAGTATTTAAGCGTTTCTTTTTTTCCTTTTCTGGTGGTCATTAGGCACGAAAAAGCTACTGATTTGTAATTAAACACGCACTTTTAGAGTTGCCTCCCCCCACACAAGAGTTTATGAAAGGATGGTAAAATGTTAACAATGTAATCATTGTACAAGTAGGCTGACACGAACTGCATCTAAAACTTCCTCCAAAACAAACTGAGCTGATGGAAGAGCAGAGCAGAGCAAATGTTCTTAATTTCACAAAGAGACTCAGCCTGGTTGATATAGAGAAAAAAGTGAAGGAGTGACTATGGGCAGTGGAGGGCACAGCAGGTAGGCTACAGGGAAAGGTGGCCTATTTAAATAGGATTGATGACCTGCTGAATGTAGACCCAGCTCATACCACCTCCCAGCCCCCCATTTCCCACACATCTCTCCCATCGTGTTATGATGACTGGGGCTTGACCGACTCTCTAGGCCTTAGGGGAGCTGGGGGCTCAATGTGGCCTTCTTGCGGCACTATCACTGTGGTGGTGAGGATGGATCACCCTTCGACACGATGGCTATCACTCGCACTAACCCAGAAGTGTCAGTGACAGTAATATGAATGCCTGTAGCAAGGCTGGCCAGGACTGCTGCACTCACACAACCAACAGAAGTTATTGCTGTGCACAACAAAAATGGAATTGATGTTCACTGTTCCATACCTCACATTTATCCATCAGTGGCTTAGGCCAGTGTAATCTGATGGAGGAGATTGGTTGCCTGACAGTCAAATGTGTGGTCTACTGGGAGGGGGTGGAGTGGTGCCGGTGTCTATTAGAGATTGATTATCTCCACTTCACAATAACAGAGGAGCAAGTATGTCAAAATAGAAGGACAGGTCATTTCACTGATTATGGAACTATAAATCCTAAGCAGATAGGGAGGCTGCATGCTGCGCTGCTCGATGCAAACAAATGCCATCACTCACAGGGGTGGCCCTGTCGCAGAGGTCTTTGATGAGGCCGCCTTTTGGCCTTGTGGCCACCGATGCATATGTGCATGGAGTTGATGGCGCTCTCTTTTACCTTGTCTGGTGGTCTTGAAGTTGAAAGACTGGAAACCCCCGGTGAGCGCAGAGGAGTCAATGACATCCACACCGTATTCGCTGCGGTTCTTCCTGTAAAGCATGACGGCCACTACGAGGATCGCCACGGCGATGATGCCGGCTCCAAGACCGGAGTACAGAGCTACATCGTTGGAGCCGTCCATACCTGGAACACGCAAGATACATGAAAAATGAGAGCACATGTAAATTCAAACAGTCCAACTTAGAGTCACTGCATAGCCAGGGTCCAAATCAGACAAATGAAGGGTACAGAGAGGTGGGCCTACTGTACCTACAGTGTAACAACTGGTCACACAACAAAAAATTGGAGTTCTGTTCCTCTGTCAATTTTGTTGCATATGCATCGTGAGTATGATGGTGTTATAGGAGTCCACTGCTTTAAGATATCATTACCACTACTTGCTCATTTAAAAAAAAATTAAAAGCCAACCTATAAGGAGAAGGCATGGCATAAATGTCAATGTTCTAGAGGAAGTGTTGAGTTCCATTCACAGTACTTTAAAATGGTTTGGGATAAGACCAAACGATAAGACAAAGTGGACCACCTGACATGACTTTTTCTGTGCTCAAGGAACTATTACTATGGAAATGTAAATGTTATTTAATTTCAGTCTGCCTTAATATGAAATAAAAAATAAAAGCATGTCTCTTATATAAACCAGAATACATTTGGGGTTCTACTTGCCACTGAGGTAAGTAAAGGTCACTATATGAATTTACAGTATGTAAATGCATTTTTCTGACATTTAGCCAGCAAATGGGTCTTTTTGCACATAAAAAGTCCAGTCTTTGTTATATTAATAAAGACCCAGACACAGTGAGGGGGAGATGGAAGAAAAGCAGTGAAGACAATATCGTTATGATGGAGACATTCAAGGGCAAACACAGGCAAGAGTTCCAATGTGTTACACTGACTCCGGCATGGAAATGAAACGAGAAGGATGGAAAGTGGTAAGACAGAGCAGACCATCTGTCTTATCTCTCTATGCTACATTATGCACCACAGATAGGAATAAATGGACATGTCCAGCCGTTACTCTAAACTGTTACATATCACACTCAAGCTGCTAACATGGAGGGTGATTAGCCTAACTGCCTTTAGACCCACCGGTCTACATCCAATAGCTACTATGATGGATTTCTCACAGTGATAAAAACCGGAGCCCATGTGGTTTAGCTGGTGGTCACAAGTTGTAGTGAGGACCAATCAGAGGAAAATTCATTTAGAGTTCTCCTACCACAGTGAACAGATAGAAGCTTAATGCACTTCCCGTATAGTTATTCAAGCTTTATCTTGAAGTCTGCAAAGAAGGCTGACCTTTTACACTAATGTGGAGAAGCTAAAAAAGGACACAGGCCAGCCCTTGCCAAGCCAGACTGACTCCAGCGAGTGATTGAAAGCCACCACAGGAATTTGAGGACAGCACTGTAAATTGGTCAAATTAGCTTGTTTGCAATGATTACAACCCATTAATCCGCCACAACATAGCACATGTTCACTTGTCACAACCAATATATCTCCTGGCTCAAAGTAGAAACGCAGCTGTGGTGTCACGGTTGTCACAAAAGTCAAACACTGAATAATGACATGGATGCATAATGAGCATTTGCTGGGTTAAAACAGGAGCTACTTAGATCAAGGTGATCTAAATGGTGGCAATTCATGATGTTTCTGTTTCCAGAGTATGTGCTGACAGAATGCAAATGACATGTCATTTCTTTTTCCGCTTACTTTAAACTTATACATAGAATATATCATCTCTTGCCCCCAGATTTCAGGGCATTACATATTAGTGGCAGGTGGGGACTGGGAGTTGAAGATGAAAGAAATCCACAGAGGAAGACTCACTTTGAGGTTTAACGTCATGTAGCAGCTTTCGATCTGCAAAGACAGACAGATAGAATGAGACAAAGAGGAGAGAAAGTGGTGATTAAAGTCCGAGCTGATGTGAAGTGACTAACAAGTGTGGTCTTAGATCCAGCACCCAGGGTAGAGAGAAGCTCTTCTGCTGACTGTGCTCATAGACAAGATACAGTAACTGATGATGGCCAGGCAGGCATCATTAGTGTCCTCATATCACCATAGATAAAGGTGGTGAGGTGAAAATTGCTTACAGGGTTGGCAATGGCTGAGTGGGCTAATCATCCGTTACAAGTCCTAAAATAAGTTTGATTTATTAAGAGAAAATATCTAAACATTATTGGGACTGTGATTTTTATTGCAATTATTTTCTATGAACTAATCTCCAGGCTTGTATTTGTGGTCTGTATGGTAATAAATGACATATACTTGAGCCAACTATAATAAACATAAATGATACTGTAAGTCATAAGCTTCTACATTCAAAAAGAGATAAAATGATGCACTTGCATTCTGTGCCTCTTGAAGACCACACACCCTTTAATAAAATATACATATGTATGTATTTATATGTTATAAATGTTTAACATATATCAGTCAAGAATAATAATGTAAAGGTATGGTAACATTAGTGCAGAAAATTTTGACTCTGGTGGTTTGCTTCCCACGCTGGGAATTGCAGCTTTTATCCCTACTAACTACTTAGGGCACTTTGCTAAACAATGCCAACTTAGCTATAATGCTACTGTAGAAACTCAAATAGTGTTTTAACTGTTTGTATGCTAACATTTTGCCAGTTAAAGATTATGTCTTTGTCTGGTCTTGATATATTGTACAGTTTGCAATTATTATTGTACTGGCGAATTATGCTGAAACTTTTCACTACTCATCTAAGTAGGTTTTTGTGTGAAATCAAGACCACTTCACACATCCACCAGGAAGGCCACAATTAACGACCCACTTTAATGGGGGTAAGGCTGTAAGGGATTATTAAATCCACACACACACTCTCCCTTACAATGTCCAGCTAACGAGCCTTTTCAGGCCGGATGTGAAGTGAAACCATTTAAGGCAAAGCATTTAAGGTCTTCTACCTACTCTCTTCAGAAATTCAGATTCAATTACCTCACCTGGATGAACAAGAATGTTCACTAACAAGTAAGCTAATTATTTTTTGGTTGTTCTATGGTCAACACCAATTGGCTCTGAACTTTTGGCGAGGTCCTGTTTTACTCAGCACAGATTAGAGGGCCTTGCAGAGGTGGCTCAGTGTGCAACATTGCCTACACCACAATGATGCACAAACGTGATAATGTAATTACATTTTACATTGCCTGTTGGACAACCTGTAATCTTAAACTTGGCAGGGCTAAGCTAACATTAGTATTACGGACAGGACAAATAGCTTGATGGATTTCTGATAAATCCTAAATAAGTAGATCGATAAATCGCATATGGTGCTTAAAGATTTTGGACATATGACCCAAGTGACCACTGTGAAATTTATTGCTGTCATCTTGGTCAGGTCTGTCTTAAAAAAGAGGTTATTAACCTCAATCGGTTCTACAAGGTTAAATAAAGATTAAAGAAACATTCAAGCTTGTGAGATATTAAGGCAAATTCTAAATAAAATTGTCGCAAAATAAAAACTTTGTATTATAATTTTTTCAAATTATAATTTAGAAAACAGTATTGTACTGTTTGGGTCATGCACATGTTATGCTTGATATGTCTTTGCAAACATTAAGCAGCAGTCAACAAGAGTCAACATCTGCACTCTTTACCCTGTGACAAATATGACACAGTATGTCATGTGAGTGTCAGACAGGAGAAGGAGCGCCGGCATTATCATGCACGGTGCATCTATGTCAATCCAATACACACCTCCAGTTCAAACATGCTTGTCATGATTAGCCATGTTAGCATGAGTGTATATATGATGAGAATGATAAGAAAATGATGATGATGATGATGATAATTGTGATATTGATGATGATACCCAGCATGGAGAAAAGGCTTACTCTGGGTACACAGTCCATCTGTGCAGTTCTCAGTGGCCTCATTGTTTCCTTCGCACATCTTCCCCCGGTGTCTGGGTGCTGGGGAGTTGCATTCACGGCTCCGCTGCCTCTCACACTGGCTGTTGCACAGGGTCCATTCACTCCACTCATCCCAAGCTCCATCGACTACAGCAGGGGATGATATTCAGTATATGTGAAGAAAAAACAGGAAATATAATAAAGAAATAATTTAGGAACTTGAGATGGACTACACAAAGACCACAGTTCAAAGAGATTTAAATTACTTCACAGCTTGATTAGCATTCACATTCTAAAAAGAAGAGACTGTTGTAACCAAAGTAAATCAATTCGACTATTGGACTTAGGCCTCCCAAAGAAAGGTTAAGAAAGCTGCACCAAGGATGCTGACTTGAACAAGAAAAGTAGCAGACATTATACCGATTCTAAAAACACTGAACTGTTATTTGAGTTATGTTACAAAAATATGTAATGCCCTTGTTTTTGGAATCAGTCAGAAGCTCTGAACAATATTTTCAGTGCTTTTATGTAGATTTATTGTTTATGTAAGTTTTTATTATTAACTTCTTCTGTAAAGGTCTTTGAATTTCCCTGTATATATAAAAAGTGCTATATAAAAGTTGCTTTGCCTTAGAAGGCAACACACATATTCAGTATAAGACAAAAATACACAGTGTCATTTGGTGCTACAGCTTGAGAGACATGTTCTCCCTATTAACCCCCAGGCCTGTTTATATAATGGGATTTGATGCAAGACTAAGAAACCAAGACAGTCTGGTGCACGCTAATAGCTGGAATTCTTCCGCCATGCTCTGTCATCTGATCAAGGCACAGCTCATCATGTTAGCTTAACAAATATTGGGAGACCATATGGTGCCTGAAGATTTTTTGGCAGCTGTTGCCACGGCCATAATACAGTCTTGTGGGTGGTGAAGAAGGTAATTTTCTTTTCTGATGATGCACCTACACTTGTGCATTTCTTTGTAGTTTCTACTCAGCTACTTGAAATGCAAACAAGGTTGCAGTAGAGAATGCTTAGTGCTTATGAGTTTGCCCACAGTTGCTGGTGAGTGTATGCATATTGTTTCCCTTAAGACTTGCTGATCAGGCCCTGCTGAATGAGGCTGTCTGCCTCATGGTGCACAATAAATACAGTGTGACAAACTGTAACCACTGCAAAACTCTCATAATTTTTAACACAATTTGGATACTTTACCAAACCAGACCATATATATATCTATATATATATCTATATATAGATATATATATAGATATATATATACATATATATATATAGATATATATATATATATATATATGTATAATATGCATGTTAAAAAACAACAGTATTTTCATTACCCTTTTTGTCATAAACTCCTGTGTTACAAAAACTGGTAAGGCCTACATAGTAACACAACAGACATTTGAAGTATGTAGCAAAATTTCTAGGACGGAAAGACTGAGGCCTGTCCTGAAAATTTTATTTTGGGGGTTGGAAAGGGTGGACAAAGTGAAAGGGTGGCACATTTAGAAAAAGTTTTAAAATGTGTTAAATGGTATTTTCCAAAATAATATGTAATATTATTTCTAACAAACATATTTGTTCAGTGTAAGAAAAAAAATGATGGAAAGTTAACCACAATGATTTATTTAATTTCTCCTTGTACTTATATGCTGTTATAATCACGAGCCAGTTCCATACCACTATGTGACTCTGGCAGTGGTGGGGCACCATGGGTTACCATGGTATGGTTTTTGTATACATAGTGTCAAGTCTGCAATAACAGCCTGGTGTTAATAATAAGACATGTCTGTCTGCAGAACCCTGAAGAAGCATGACTGTTTCATTTCTTTTAGTAAGAGTACCATTACCTTTAAGCTCTAAAGAAACGGAAAAAAGAAAGACTTCATTGTTTCTTATCCAGAAAGTATATACCAGTGAAATGTTGACAGGATTCCATACATCAATTTCTAATTTACTTTCAGGTCTATTCAGAATAAAACATGCAGAAGTCAATTTGAGAGGATGGAATGTGTTATCATGGATCAACTTTTGTTTAGTCAGTGACAGTGTCAAGGTAAAAAGAAGAAATCCAGCATTCATATTATTCATTATTCATGTTATCTACCAAGAATTTGTGCTAATTGGACAATGCAGCACCTTGCTGGGTGAGGCCACATTCACCAAAACTGCATACAAAAGTTGAACCAGACTCTTTTTCTTTGCACTTTGAAACTCTGAACACAGACTTATACTAGCACAACAGAGACGGACAAAGACTGGCAGCTGTACAGCCAGCAAAATCTACTTTAAGTTTGCTAATTAGCTAACGTTAGCCACTTAAATTACTGGTCATACCAGAGCTATAAAGGCGTGTCTATCACTGCTTATGGCTAACTTCTCATTCATAAGTGTAAGAATGCGATTGTTTTTGAAAATCGCATTTTAAATTAAACCATCAACTCCCATAATCCTCTTTATAATTCTGTGGGCCCTGCTACAACAGATGATGGTAACTGATACACTAGAGAGCCTGAGATCGCTTACCTCATAACTAATTAGGTGTAGTGGGGTCAGGGGGTCATCCCCACAATTACACAGTGGGATGTTACAGTATTCAATCTGCATTCCTTTAATTTTAATCATCTGCATTCTTTTAGCATTTCAATCTCCACAGAAGCCTTTCATTTCCATCACTAATATCTTTCTCTTTTTGCCAGTATTTGTTACGAGGCTATCTTCCTCGTCATGGTGCAGCCTCTGACCTCACCTGTCCTCCATACTCTCTTTGCTCCATCATTAAGTCGATGCTCTGGGCAGGCTTGCCAGAACTGGATGGGCTTGTCAGTCAGCAGCTCAGACAGCTGGGTTCATCGCGGCCTACGCTTTGCACCTGTCTGCATTTCCCTTCTTCCACAAAGACATGGATCAACCCCGATAACAGGGTGACACCCGCTCTCCTATACATCATCAGTCACTCTCTGAGGCCTCGGGCCATGGTGGTGATACAGGTCTGCTTATCCCTGCTTAATAAGAAATTCTTTTCCATCTTATTTATTTTTTAATGCGAACTTCACACTGCAAACTCATAACCCACCCTCCCCCGCTCTTAAGGCTACATTAAAGGTTTTCAGCTTTAATTGGCAGCAAAAGGCAGTTAGCTGAAAACTCTGATACCCATGCATCAGTGTCTACTAATTCCATTTATGTTTTCAGTCTTCAAGCCAGAAAGTGAGTTTTGAAAGCCCTCAAAAAGCAAAAGCTGAGTCTGTTATTGATCACCGACCTCATCAGAGTTTTTCCTGCACAGAGATCACAGGCTCACAGTGTCATTTTCTGTGCCATCCTCATTAAAAGATGCATGTTGCTGGTAATTTTAACAAGACACTGCATTGTAAATCACTTTATATAAGTATGTTCAACTTAGAAACTAAAAGTTCCTCTGCTGCCTTGAAAGTGTGAGTTAAATGAATCTAAGCTCAATGTAGGATACAGTATAGTGTTTATATGTTTACATTATATACCAAGAAAAGTTTAGCTGGTTTCACAAAATGTGTATTGATAGAAAACTTAAAACTGGCTTTAAAATGACACCTACATATGACGCTGTTGATTGATTCACTACATACTCTGTTATAGATGTACCTCTTTGTGCATGTCTATGAAACAACAACTAATCAGAGACCTGCTTATGAAAACATTGCTACCTTTTTACTATGATGATTGGTACCTTTAAAATAAGTTACAGCCTCTGTCGGATATGGTGGAACTCAACTGGACACTATACTAACACCTAACTACTGCTGACAAAGTCTCAATTGACCCTTTTACCTCATTCGTACGTTTTGAATACTGGTAGTCTATTCTTTCTCCTCCCCTCCACCTGACTTCTGCAGATCTGCTGGTTGCACATCTCTCTCTCATTCTGTCCTGGCGTTCGCTGCTGCCATTAAACCACACCTGACAGTCTGTTCCCATCTGTGCTTTGGCAGTCTGAACTGAACAAACTGGCACAAAGCTGGCTCACTTGATGACCTCGCCAACTTCTGAAGCCTAAGCTCCCAAGCTCTTTGAGAAAATAGGAACAGCGTGCTGTGACTGACAGATCTACAGGGGACCCAGCATCTGCATACAGGTGACAAGGCATGTAGACGAGTTACACACTTTGAACATATGTTCACTTCACACCTCACACTTCACTGATAATGCATGAAGACATGCAGACTTGACTACGTTCAAGCTAGAAGACAATGCGGCAATTTGAAAGACAGCTGCGAAATATATTGTTTACCGCTTTGACTTTGTACCAAGTCATCATTTTCTTCTTCTCTGTCTTCTCTGATTATCACTTACATTTTTCTTCTCTATTTCTGCATAGATTTCTTTTTCACCTACTAGTCTGGCACCTTCCTGGCCAATGATTTATTTGTGTTTTCACACTACATGCTGATTAGGCTGGGAAAACACTTAAACAATAAAACTTATTTTTAAATGCATTGCTTTCACCAAAAACAGGCTGAAAATATGTTCGCACTAGATGATTCTGTGAGGTAAGAGGTAAAAGAACGCACACATTTTGTTATATAAGTGAGGCATATATACTATTAAAATGTTTGACGAAAATAAAAACCCGCAGACGGATCACCCCGTCTCACCTCATTTTGCCATTGGTTGTTTTTGCACTGCATTGAACTTATAATGACCAGTGCATGAGTCACTTGTTTCTGGCTTTCATAGCTCTACAGAGAAAAGGTTAAAAGCTGAATTAGTTTTAGTTTACATTTAATTTACCTAGTGAAAGATCATAAAAAATTAATTTCTAAGCAAAGTAGCTTTTATGAAGCTTTGTATTGGACCCAAGCTTCTTTTAATTTTCATACAATCAAAATCAGTAACTTGATTCAGGTCTACATATATATTTCAGGTAGAAATAATCTATTCTCTCTACTCTACTCTCTTGAGCAAGGCTGATTTATGCAAAACTAGCTGGCGCATAAAAAAAGACAAAAAATAACATTATACAGATAGGATATCTGTTTTTCATATGATCATCAAAAAAAGACATTTGCACCAGGGCTGCCAATCTTTCAGAGAGGCTCTGAAAATAAAGTAATTGGTTCAGCACGCACATACACCCCCCACCGCGTGTGCTCAGCCATTTACCTAACACTAACACATCCACCTGCCCTTTGGTGAAACTGTCAAACAAGTGATAATTCTATTATTTTTGAGGTCACAGTGGATGGTGGAGTCATACAGGAGATTATTATATTAAGACGTGGTTCTAATCTTTTGGCCCCCTAATTATTTTTAACTAGTGTCACGGCAGAGCTGCTGTATTGAATTACTGTACATTACATTGTATAGATGCACCTTATAAAGTGGCCAGTTAGAAGACAATGGTTAAGAAGGAGGTCTTATCTTATTGATTTAAAATTATCTATTATTTTCTTTTTTAAATAATTTAGCATGCATTGACTATCCTGGATCTCATCTGTTTTGTGTCGCGTTCATTAACAGTCTGCAACATTTCTCTGCAGATCGAGCTGTAATAAGTTCCCTTCAAATACTGTTGTTGTTTGTGTGCTTACACATTAAAAAAGGGGGCTTCAAGTATCCCTGTACAAACGTCCATGACTATGTTAGTTGATTATAATTATAGAAGTATTTGATCACACCACAATGCTGGTTACTGATTGTTTCAGTGACACACACATTCTTTAGACATCTGTCAGGTGTGGCTACTTCATTATTTTTGGAGCTTGTACCACTGAAGCTGGTTGCAGGAGACCTAAATAATCATGTTGTTATTGAGTATGCAGTGTCTTTTAGTGAGAGACAAGTCTGCTGTACTGCAACCCTGCATATTTTTTTAGCTTGTTACCACAAACCAAAGCTGGCTGTCGGAGACCTAAACATCTATTTTACCAGCTATACGTGGCTGGTGGGAGGCATTACTTACAAAGCACAAGAGAAAGTACTCCTACAGTAAAATGCTAAAGTGAAATTGTGACTGTGGTGAGCATTGCATGCTGAACATTAGCACGTAAGCACCACTGTCCAAAAGAACACCTTCGCAGAGTTGCTAGAATGACGGTTTCGCCTCTAGCTACTGTATTTAACCAGGCCAACAGGACTACAGACTACTGCTGATGCACCTGAATGTAGCACTTGCACTACAACATAACCTCAGCCTTTGTGAGAACAAGCCTCACCCTGCTAGTCAGAACAACAAAGTCCCTGTTTGAAGTACCCCAGTTCACCCTCACCCCTGACTCACACAGTACACTGAGTCATATCCCGTCCCTCACTGCTGCTTCCACTGGTCCACTTTATTTTGCATCATAAATCCCTTCTTTTTATTCTTCGTACTTTCATCCATGCAGTAGTTCTCTCTGTATCACTCTCAGGCACTCACTGAATAACACGAACGCTTTAGCTTTATGGGGAAATTGTTCAGTTCTTATCATTAGTTCTCTGTGGTGCTAATCCTGTAGCAAAGTAAGCTCATTCAAATCTTTTTAGTCACTCTGGGTAACCTCTACTGTGTTATTATATTATTTTATAATATAATCATGTGGGTGTCAATTTCCTGCAAAAATAACTTGCATTTAATTATGTCATCTGAAAACAAAAGTGAAAGGAAAAATGTGGGTGCAGCGTAAACAATTAATAACTTGTCATCTACTAATATCCTTAGTAAATGAAATGTAAACATTGTTTTCACATTTTATGACAGCTTGTTTTAATGTTTGACATGACAGCTTAATTATCTGTAAACTTTTGACACCTAGAGAAAAGTAACTTTTGTAACTTGCAACTCCATCCATAAAGTTCTACTCATCAAATACAGAAACTCAAGTTGAAGTGGAACTGACTTGGACAGAGTGCGTTGCAGGTGATCTTCTGCACAGACATGCCCTCGCAGAAAGCACCACCGTTCAGAGGTGCAGGGTTAGTGCAGGTTCGAGATCGCTTCTGGACTCCCCTCCCACACGGCACATTGCAGGGCGACCACTCCGTCCACAGAGACCAGCCGCCGTTCACTGAAGGCAGTTCAGCAAAGTTAGAAAAGAAGAAGAAAAAGGAAGTAGAGTGATTGCACAATAACATGTATCACTTTTTCCAGAACTCTGGCATAGTTAAATACTCTTATAAGAGCTGGGGTTATTAATGATTATGCAGGCTCCGAGGCACCGCAAGGCAACAATGCATAACGGCTGGAGCAGATTGAGTGCAGCACATCCATTGTGGTGGATATACAGCTCCTGCTTTCTTAATTGCCAATTCAATGTTCATTGCTCTCGGATTAAAATAAAGGCATGCAACTGTGAGAAAGCAAAGGAAACAGACATTATACAGTATTGCCATTTCTAAACGCGACACTGGCTCATTCCAGTTGACAGGCTGGAGTTGACCATTTAGCAGAAGCATTTGACTCTGTGATCTCTGTCTATCCTGTGTGGAAGCTGGAATGTTTAGCAGTGCTATCAAAGCCAGTGAACTCGCATTGCTGGCAAATAAATAACTAATAAGCAACACTCGTTTTAAATGAGATTAAGACACAGTGGCTTATTTCCCTTCATAAAGTACACATTGATTTTAAATGAGAGGCAGTAAATTGAGTCTTTGAATAATACATTCACCCAAATAAAGAGGAAACATTGTTCTTCAGTGAAAACATGGAGATAGGTCTCTTAATAACTTATACTATGGTGTAGGAAACCAAACAAACTGAGTTGAAAAGAGATGTAAACATTGTGTCAATACACAATAGATAGTACACAGTGTAATGTCTGTAATATAACAGACAATAAAAACAGCTGGAATAAAAGCATACCGTAGACTATCACAGTGGCTGTGGCACTGCGTCTCCTTGCCACAATGTTGCTGGCCAGACAGGTGTAGTTGCCTGAGTCAGACAGACGGGCCTCGTTGATAATGAGGTTGTGGTCCGCTCGGGTGTCGATGTTGTCATCAGTCATGGAATTCACCAGCTCCTCATTTTTCAGCCATTCCACCTGTACAAAAGGACAGATAGGACAATAAAAGGACATGAGATACGAGAAGCATTCCCAACATAACAGTATATGTCGACTTACATAGAAAAGTAGAATTACTACAGAGTTGGAGTTTACATGGTTGCCTGTCCAGATACCTAATCAGTTCATCTATGAGTCCAGCTGGACAAACATCTAATCAAACTTTAAAGCTGATGTTTTTCAACAACTGTTTCTCATCACTTATACCAATTACTAATGAATTGGCTACTGCATCATTTTCCTTGCAATGTTTTATGTGGTTACCATGGTGACATAGTGAGACACAATGATAAGTTGACAGTGTTTTTCCATCAGCAGCTCGGTCTAAGACTACATCTACATCATCTACGTTAAGAGGGCTATATTTGTAGACCATCTTTTTCGTCATCACTCAAAGCTTGCTGACATTCTTGAAGCTCTAAGTATTGCATGGAGCAGACATGGAAATAGAGTAGTGTTTCATACTGGGTTTTTTGAATATGTGCAGGGCTCAAAGAACTTTCAAGATTATATGGGAATTCTGAAGTCAAGCCTACTCAGTCAGAAAGCTCTGTCTCAGTCACAGGTCATGGGTCCTCAAAAAAGAATAATGATCCAAAACACAGGTAAAAGTACAAAGAATGGCTGAGAACTAAACACTAAGTCTACTTACCACTATAATTACTTGTTTGCAGTGATTGTCTCTAAATGTTGTACAACACAATTTAAAGGGTACTATAATTTTTATTTTATTTTTTTGTATTATTTTAGAAATTCTGGTGCATTAAGAATCAAAAGCAAAGTCCATTTTTTTACTTTTTTTTTGTCATTTCAAGTTCCTTCAGAGAAAATTGTAACTTCTTCTCTTTTTGTGGAAAGATACCAACAAATTCGTGCACATCTGTAATTGAAAATGTCACCTCTCTCATGCAACGATTGGTGTGCAGAGGTGTTAAAGGCAGGTAAGTCTGGATTTAAACTTTTCTCTCAAGCTCACTTTTGCGCATCTCTTTTGCGACTACATGCTACAGAGCATTTGCAACACTTTGAACACCTTCAAGAAGGGGGTTACTCATTATTCTGCCTTTGGGCACGTCCTTCCTGAAGACGTAAAATCGCTTTTGCCTTTAAAACATCTAGCCAAGTCTTGTTTTTAGAAGATGCTGATCTCATATTTGGATCTCATGAAACTGTACATAAAAGCAGGTCAGCGGTACCTACAAGTTCCACATTGCTGTAGAACCACAGCTACGCAGCACAACCACTGACACAAAAAGCCATTAGGCAGTCAAAAGAAGCACTATAACCAATTACCATCAACAGAGAGGAAAACTAATTATGAATTACAAACTTAGTGACGCTTTACTGCTTCAACCCTGGTAAGGGAGCTGCATCGCTGCGTTTGCAAATTACTTTCATATTGAGGCAGAATGGGCTGAGTTGATGGATTTATAGGAAGTGCACAGGCACTCTTTATAATAAACAAAGCTCATGCTGGATGCAAATAGGAAGTGCCTGTGGGCAAGCAAACACATCGTAAATAGAAATGACACATGGACCCAAGGGATGATGGATGGCTGGTATATATTGACACAAATAAAAATGATAATGAACATCATAGCGCAGTAATCCTTTCTCACATTTGGTATTATTCACTGTTATTGAGTAACGTGTTCAACTCTTAGCAGAGTAGAGGAGTACAGTGCAATTAGAGAACCCCCCCCCATTTGAAAGAAAATGACATCCATCATGACCATCATGACAGGTTCCCCGATTCTTCTCTACAATTAGAAGACACCCTTCAGCGTGGGTTTCATCAGAGGTAAAGCACTTAGCATCACTTGATGTAAAAGAAAATCCAGAGACAGAGGTTGGAGGGACAGAGTCTAATTTCTCATGATTAAAGTCATCTGTCCCGGAACGAGTGACACAAGCAGTGGCGCGTCCCCCACCTCCCCACACCTAGACTCTTTATGTATTTATTTCACTTTTATCCAGGGAAATTTGGGACTTGAAAGAGGCAATTAGCGTGTGGCACTAGCGGCCTTCGCGGTTTTGGGGGTGGGGGGGCGCGCTGCACATTAGTTGTCTGTCTGCCGCTAACAGCCCGTGGGTAATGATGAAACGATTTAACCAAGCAGAAGGGAAAAACGAGAGAGAGATATACAAAGAGGGACAGAAGGAGAGAGATTCAAAGAAGGATGGGGGTGGGGGTGGGGGGGGGGGGTATGGGAGAAAAAAAAAAGATGAAGGGACAAATACAAATTAGCCTGGCAAGTGTGTGGCAGAGGATGTGAGAAATGAATTGCCTAATTGGCACATTTGTTTCAATTAGGATCTGGTCATCAGTGTCAGCCTTGACAGAGGGGTTTCCGGGCGGGGCCCCCACATCAGGGCTTCCTCCCTGTGATTTCATTACCCGCACCGCCCCTGAAGGTCACCTCCTCCACCCCCTGCGCATTGCCCGGGCCCCCTTCATCTACTGAAGTATACTCACATGCACACAGCTCATTCAGATGACATTTGCTGATGATTAGACACTAAGTAAGGTGGAGGTTGAGGGGCAATTAGAGGACAGAAGAGCAATGTAACGAGTGACACCACAGCCATCATTAAGACTTACGAGGAGAGCACTGATCAAGACCTTGCCAACTGATGTATTTATTCTCTGCGTGTGTGTCTCATCACCTCACTCCTAGACAAAACATAGCACAATCTCTCCCCTTTCAGCCAACTCTCAGCTGCCTGTGGAGAAACTGGCGTTGGTGACAAAGTTTTTTTTTTTTGTTTTTGTAATAGCTGAGTATCTCACCGCTGCAATTACATGGATTAAGTGACTCCGTCAGATGTACCCCAGGGGCCAGGGGATGCCAGTGGAACCTGCTGAGCAGCATATCAGAAGTGACACCGCCAACACGGAGCTAATCCACCCAACGAACTGTCCTACATGTGCTGTCCAGCACATGTAAAGAAAGGCATCCTCATTGCATACACACACACACACACACACACACACACACACACACACACACACACTCAAATGAGCAGATTCTTTGAACTCAGCATGCCTCGGTGTGTTCATGTGAACATCAAGCCTGAAAGCAGCAGGTAGAGCTGTAGGGGGCTATCTGTGTCTCAGCTGTGCTCTCCTGCTCTGGAGGTTAATCAGAAAAGATATGGGGAGAACACAGAGCGGGCCTGTTGCTTCCCAAATGCCAGCCTCTCCCCACCTCCGAGCTATGTGGCACTGCGTTATATCCCAGCTCCAATCGTCTTATCTTAACAAAATAAATAGAGGGAGTTCCCGGCTCCATCCTGGGTGAGGTGGGGGTGGTTGGAGTTAAATGCTAACTTGTTTTGCAGCAGCATCGCAATGTCTTCGTGAAGCTCGACAGAGAACAGCTTGTATCACAGTGCAGAAGCATTTAGTTGATTCCCCTTTGTGCCGTAGCCCGGGCTGTCTACCTGAGCTACTGTAGTTCAAGGGGATTCATCTCGGATTAAAGGCTTTCATTCAGGGAAGTTGAAATTGGCTTCCCGTTTGGCTGTTCATTTCACACTTTCTCTCAGAGTAACCTCCCAAAAGAAACTCATTATAGGAGGTGCTCATGGACTCTTTTTTCTCCAGAGTTGAAAGATCTGCTATGCATTCACACCCCCTGATATCTGTGAAGTAAAAGTAGGAGATTGGTTTTGGATTGAGCGCACGGAAACAAAATTACAAATAAGCCACTGCTGCGTTCTATTAACCACAGTCAAATGACTGCCTGCTTTTGAATATGACGTACGAAGGTAGTTTTGTAGCAAAAAACACTTGAGAATTTGCATGTCACAATTCGCACTTGGAAAACATTCACAGACACTAAAAGTGATTTCACATGAAACAGACACGACGCACAAGTATTTTTCTGTTGATTCACTTGAATGAATGAGTCAGGTTTTATTGTTCATCTCCAGTTTGTCAGAAAAAAAATATTTGAGACAATAGGGTCTCAATTTTAATTTTCATACTTTATAAATAAAGATGTATTGAATTCAATTGAGTTCAATAAAATACTTTCTTACAGACTCTATAAAAATGGCATAATATCCAAACATCAAAGCATTTGGTTGTGATACTGCCTGAGGGACTGGACAGCTTCTTGTTATTATTCTTAACATACACTACCAGTCAGATGTTTGGACACACATAGAAATTACAGTTTTACAGTAACACAATTTCAGTTGTGTTACCATCATTGAACATGGTTTTCTAATGATCAGTTCTCCTTTTAAATTAACACATTAGCATTAGCAAACATAACATGCTATTGGAAGACAGTACTAATGTTTGAAGAATTTAGGTCTCTGTATGTTTATGTAAATATTCATTTTTAGGGTTGTTTTCAGCTACACTACTACAATTACAATATGAACTATGTCTACACATTCATTCTGATCAATTTGATGTTATGAAATCTGTTTTTCTTTCATTTCTATGTGTGTCCATGATTTTGATTGGTGGTGTACTAATTATTGATTAATGTGATTAGTGCAGGTTTTAGGTGTTTTGGAGATATCAGCAGAAAATGACCACAAGAGACCTATTAATGTCAGCCGATGTCTAGTTAGATGACATAGATCTATTTAGATGCACAAATATAGTATAGGACCCCACAGGAAACAGAGGTTCAACTCCACTGAGAAAAAATTAATTGACTGCTTTTTAACCTTTAGGTTAGTGCCAAATCTCAACCTGTGTACTGATCTGGGAAACTCTGGGGTATTGCTCTCAGGGTTTGGGGGCTGTTTAGGAAAGGATCATACGTATATATACATAAACCAACACATACAAATCACATGTATCTGTGTACACACTGTCTCTTATTCACCATCATGTTCCATAACCTTATTTAGTGCATCAATGTGAGCGCTCTTTCACTCTTTGATCAAACACTTCTATGGGTCATATCAGGCCCATCATTCCACTCATATCTACGGTAAGTGGAGTAGTTCAGTATCAGCGTGATGGCATCAGCACATCAGCGGTTAATTGATTATTTCTCTATCACTATTTGAATGACAGCAACAAAGCTTGAAGCATGTTTCCAACTTGTTCAGTTTTTCCTCTTCAAGTCTGTTTTTGCAGTCTCTGTCACGTCAGCTGTCTTTCTATCTTATGCTTCACAAATTGTGATTTTCCATTCTCCCAAGTGCAACAGTTGTGGCACACGTTTTGCAGAAGTGAAGTGAAGACCTGTGACTTGAAGATACTGCAGAGAGACAGCTAAATAGGTTTGGAGATGACAGTCCTCCAGTAGGCAGGGCTGCTCAGAGAAAGGTAAAAACAGCTTTTTCTGTCTTTTTCTGAATATCCAGGTCTCATAGAACAAATCTGTCACTCGTGCTGATTTTCTTTCCTTCGAGGACAGGTGGAGGTTGTTGATGTTCCAGGAACATCTACACAGTGGAAAAGCCAGACCATTTTCATAGGAGTAGCCAGACATAGGCCAGGGATATCCATCAACCCCACCCACACTTGCTTTTTTCTAATAAATTTTTAGCAGCTTTCATTAATTAACATCAGTCATTCATTCAAAATGAGTTAAAGGAATGTATTAGTTCATATTAATGTTTGAGGAGCTGCTGCAAGTTTTGCATCACGTTTCATAATTAAAATCAGTGATTTTAATTACTTTTAATTAAATGAAAGATTCAGTGAGGGTCAGACTTTAGTCATGGGTGCACATGCCCCACCTCCCCCCCCCACACCCTCGGCCATTACCTAGAGTAGAAATGATTTGATATAGTTTAAAAGTGTTCTCACAAAGACAGTGGGATTGGATTATTAGTGAGAGAACTTTGTGATTAATTACTGATGCATACAACATCTGTTATCAGCAAGTCTGTTTTAATGGGCAGCATGATACAGCGAAGCCACACATTTTATAATGATACAGAAATAAATAGCACCAATAACACCTTAGATACCTTAGAGTAAAAGCAACTCCTATCCCACAGCTACTGCATAATAATAGTGAGAGGACTTACATTTTTTAAATTTTGCTCCTAAACCTCCAATCATTTATGAATATGTCATGACACCTAGCTCACGTCAATGATGAAATATACAGACAGTAGCCGAGAATCACGAATAAGAAAAGTGATATTTGATGTTCTTTCTTGATGCTCTTACTATTTTATTCCCTTCCGCTGGTAAGGGAATAAATACATTTACTAGAGGTTCATTAATTAACAAATGCATACTGTGCTGACAGCATTTTCAATGCATATTACTTTGTGCTATTTTTGGAATGTTGTATAGCACAGAAATTTCTAAAGAGTAAATGTCTCAGTGTAGATTTACTCTGCGTGCAGAGAAGGTTAACTGCAGGCTACAGGAACTGCTCGTACCTGTGCTTTAAGCAAGATATATAGTAATATTGCATCTGTTATCATCTGAAGTGCCGCTTCAGAAGTTCAGAAGTTGTAGCAAATAACTTGTTAGGGTTAAATATACAAACTACAGGAGGTGCAGCATGTTCCCTCATTTAAAAAAAAACCTCTCTAGAGTCAAGGAATGATTCCTGCCCAGTGTCACAATCTTGTTTAAATAAACTGTTGTAACCACGTGACAAAGACAGTGCCACTGTGAGACTCATTAGCTTACCCTGACGTCCTGGCTGATGACCTTCAGAGTGACTTTAAAAAAAGATTTTAGCACTCTAGAACCGCAGGATCACATTGTATTGTTAACTTCACAGTGTAGTAGCAACCATCCTGCACCTGCACTCTAAAACCTCACACTACCGCATGCACGGACTCCGTCTCAATATTTCATGGACGAGGTGGGCTGAAATCGGCTGGGTTGAGGATATCTGCCCTGTGCTCTCTACATTATTCACCCCCATCTCTTGTGGCTGGGCTCATTTGTGTTGACAAAGGACTAGATGGGAGATTGTGATTCAGTCTGTACCACTCAGATTCAACTATTTTTATCCCCAGTGTGGATTCTGCAATGCTCGAATGACATCACTCCTCCATTTCCATGTTGAATCATTTATGCAGCACAGGGCTGGAGGTTGACCTCCACCTAAATCTGCTCCCTGCACACATCAATTACACAGTCATTGTTCATGCTGATTATCACTAGACCAAATATAGAATCAGACAGAAAAAATTAGCACTATTTTTGACATTCTTTCACAGAGACAATAAAAAGCTCTATTTGCCCCACAAGTCAGTCTTGCAGCTTGATCACACAGTGAGAAACATCTGTTCTCCGTCTCCCAGGGAGCCAGCGCTTAAGTTGCCACCAGGCATGATTTAAACGCTAAAAGCAATCAGAACAATTCACATTGAACTGCTCCTTGGCAGGTAAAACACCACTAAATACGGTGCAGGAATACAAATGACAATATGAAAACACTACTTACTGTTTGTATGTGAGTTAAAAGTTCCTCCGAGCAAGCCTATACAAACTAATCTTGATTTTGCCGAGAATGTATATTTGTAGTTATGACTGTAAACATTTGTGATTGCAAACATAGTTGTTCATGGTGGAGATGCGGGTCTTTGAATTTGACCTAGGCCAGTAGGTGGTCATTATTAATGAAGTGTATTAACTTGGCAACATCTGGCAGCAAATATGACAAAGGGAAGCGTGGCAGTTGGTGATGCAACTTAAAAGTGACAAAGTTCGCATAGAGAGGAGGTTGGATTGGGTGGGAATCAAAAAAAGGTGCATGACTTTAAAACAAGACACCAGTTTGTTTCACGTTTCAAAGAATTAGTCAACATGGTAACTTAATTTTGGGTCTAAGTCTAACCTCAAGTTATGCATCCTACTGTGTCATTGTAACCATGACAATGACAGTCCAGCCTGATAACAACCTATTGAACTTGGTGTCAGACAGAGCAGGGACCTACTAGTCCATATCTATGGTGCTGATAACAACAGATCTGTAACAACACCTGAATGATGTGATAGCATCCGAAGCGGCTGCCAGTCTGAAGTGAAGTTCCTTTTACTTCACAGATTAACCACAGAATTCATCTTATTTTCCCCCTCCCACATGTGCTTTCTTTCTCTCTTTTCTCCTCTCTGTTCATTTTACCTCTCTTATCGTTTTGTGGAGCGGGTGCAATTGATGTTCAAATGTCATTAAAGTGTCATTAGACTCTGGTGAACAAAGAAGTTGTCCAATTAATGATCATTTTAACATTAATTAAACATCATTTTTTGAGTTAAAGAATGAATCGTTTTGTATGTTAGAAAACAGAAAGAGTACTTAACATGAATGATAAATCAACTCTAGTATCCACAATGGTGAAACATCTTGTTTAAAGAATAATGTTTTTGTCAATAAATAATAATTAAAGTCAATAAAAGGGAAATAAATATGCTGAAACAAAAGGAAAAGTGTAATGCTAGAAATAAAGAGACAGTATATAGTAATAATACAGTGTGGAACAATTGAGAAACTAACTACACAGAATGACAGGAGGTATGATATCTTGTATTTTTCTTACATATGTTGCAACACGTGCATACAGTTGCAACAGTATTCTTCACATTGCCTCTTGTGTTTCATTCCTGAGGATCAGATGTAGAAGTCAAACTCAGGTGATGGATAAATGCAGCAGATTCCTGACAGACAGCAGCCAAACTGCGTCGATCTTAGACAGTTGGTATGCAAATGACACATTTGCGGGTGAGAAGGCGTCAAACACAGAACACCACTGATGCAGATGTTCAGAAACCCTTGATGAGTCTTTAGGTTTCTCATTATACGTAAATGTCACTCTATATGAGTCACACCAGGAAAAGACTGGGAATTAGTGTGATGTGCAACAGTGATTTCAGACTCTTAAAAAAAAATCTTTCATGGATGAAAATCTGGGAGCCAATGATGCAACTCGCAGTCACAGATCTGGACGTCCGTATCACTGTGACGGCAATGATGAGATTCCTTTTCATGACTTTCATGTTTTCAGAAACGCACAGCAGAAGCTATACTAATGGATCAAACTGCAGAATCCTGTAAGAGAAAGGACAGCACCCCACCCCACCTGCAGCAGCCATTCCCGTCTCTAAAGTTGGAACTGGACCTTTCACTTTGTGGCCTGACCCACTTTAAGGCCAGATGTTTGCAAAGGTTATGGTGCTATGAAACTGAATTTGAGAGAAGTATAGAGTGTGTGTATCCAGTATATTTCATTGAAATGTCTTATGTCTTTTCAAAATAAAAAATTATACTGTGAATTCTCTCCATCCCATGCAGCTACTTCACTTCGGAGACTTCTAAATGTTTGTGTGCACTTATCATTGGTAACTGTATCAATCTCTAAAGGTCAGAGAAAGTAGAGCTGAAAGCAGAATCGACTGAGTGTGCAGCAGAGAGTTACTCCAGCAGAATAAGGATGGACACTCCGATGCAGATCTTTTCTGCTCAGTGGGAGTATAATTTTCTCCTCTTTCAGGAGAGTGGGGGTGGGATGCAGTGTGGGTGGGCAGCTGGCCTTACCTCCGCCACAGGCACTCCCTCCGGAGGGCGACAGTGCAGAACGATCATCCCGTTGATTGGCACCTCCTTCCCCTGGGGGTCCTGCTCAAAGTTTTTCCTCAGGTCTGTGTGGGGAGATAAGAGGCAGCTGTCAGGTGTCAAGTGTTACGGTCAGCCTGACTCAATCCTCTTCAGCAGCTAACACGCTGGCCTGCCCCCGGCTCTGCACGCCACGACCTTCAAAACCCACTACAGCCCGTATAGGCTTGAGAGGATCCAGTGGCCCTGTGCTGGGTAATCTGTTGACAAGGTGGTTTGAAGGGTACACTGGATAGAGGCAGTGAGCAAGGATTGCTCTGATCATCCCAGGCGCTCATGTGCATACAATAGTGACCGATCCTGTTATGCCCATTTTCAGAACTGCCTTTGATGGCTTACTGGCGCCACAGTAAGCTTTCTACTGAAAACCTTTAAAAATGGCAGCCTTTATGGAATGTAGGAATGTGCCTTTGAAATTTTGACATGGGTTATGATTAGGTTTCATACTTGGGATCATGAGAGAATCGCTGCATAGAAGAGCTCTAAATACTGGAAGGAAACTATATAATAGCGCCTTAAAACCCCAGTTCAGCTGACAGGTAGGCCTGTGCACAGATAATGATATGCAAATGCAGCAGATTCTGACATCACATCACCATCAGTGAACTTACTGATATTATAACTTTCTTCAAAGAAAGAAAAAATGCTATCTTGATGTTTAAAAGTATATGTGTTTTTTTCTGTTTTCTCTTCAAGGCCATATCAAAAACCAAGTTAAAACTAAAAAAATTATTATTTCAGCACTGATAAATCAGATGTTAAGATAATATCAGCTTGAAATCCTCATACAATTTGGTCCAGGTCAAAAAAGACCATGCTGTCTCTGAGTGTGTTAAGGGTTACGGTCACATGGACAGACACTGTAAATCACTTGTTGTACAGTTTTAGTGCCATTCTGTATCACTATAACAGAATAAATAAATCAGGTGAATTTCTCTTTCACACAAGTTTCAGTTATTCTTATTCAATTTGGGTTTGCAATATAAATGGACAAAGTAAGAGTTTAAATAGTAAACTGAAACACAAGCGCTGAACATTAATGTAAGGAGCTGAACAAAAACTTTTACCGGACTAAATTAACTCAAATAAGGACAAACATACCTGAGCTCAATTATAATGTACATTTAAAAAAATATTATCATGTACAAAAGGATAAAAACTATTTTCTTTCTCTCTAGCTCTCTGAGTGGGTGTGTGGCTGCATGATTGATAGGCTGAGCTGGAGCAGGCAGCAGTGCAGCATCTTACTGTAACCAATCAATTCTGATACGAGCAGGTACACTACCAGTCAAAGGTTTGGTGATGATGGTTTTCTAATGATCACTTCTTATGACATCTGCTTTTCTTTCAAAAACATGCTAATTTCTATGTGTGTCCAAACTTTTGACTGGTGGTGTACATTGTAAGTTGGTAATGTGATGATGAACTAGACAAGCAATTCGAAAAAGCTACAACGTAAAAAGGATGCAACATAGTTTACTCTTTTTCAGCCTATTCACTTTCCATTCGTATATGGTTTATGACCAGGTTGTTACATATCACCAAGTACAGCTACAAGAGGCTTTCCATACTCACAAGCAATGCGGACAGTGGCCTTGCGACTTTTGGAGGTACCTAAGTGGCTCCAGGCCACACAGAGACACCAGTAGTCCTCAGGGCCATGAAAATCCTCCACCTGCTGACGGGAGACATTGATCATCACCTCACGTACCTTCAGCCCTGAGACAACAGAAAAGAAAACTGTTAATAATCAAATATTTATACTACATGCAATATGTTACATGTATTGAAGTTGCAGATTGGTGTCAGACTCAAGTCTAGGACCAGTGAGTCCCAACTGAACTTGTTCGAGGTCAGCCAGGGCTGGTTTGTTGGGTAAAAGCTCTGGTCAAATTTGTTTAATCTATTTAATAACTCTAATAACTCTAACTGGTCCTGACAATGTAAGGGGTTTCAGGTTGGGTTGGGTTGAGCTACGGTCATTTTTCTTTCCAGATGTACCAATTATCGAAGAAAAGCAGAGCATAGATAATGTTTAGCTAAATGCCACTAATGGATAAAACAGAGTAAATACATGTAAAAGGAGGGCGTACTTAAAATCTTCAGTTATGCTTTAGAAAATAATATGACCTTGTTGTGATGCATATAAACCCTGGTTACATAAAAACTTAGAAATGTACTTGTGTTCTATGAAAACATGTTTTGAGCTAACAAAAGCTTACCAAAGGGCAGGTGCAAAAGGTTTTCTAATTATCACTTAGGCTTTTACATTGGTAAACCTGCATTAGCAAACCTAACATGCCATTGGAACATAGGATTAATGTGTGCTGAAAGACGAAACTCTAGATATCCCAATAAAAAACATCAATACTGTATTTCTGATCAATGTGAGGTTAGAAATTCTGCTTTTCTTTCAAAAACAAGGGATTTCACCCCAGACATTTGAAAGGCAGTGTACAGTAGTTCTGTTATTCTATGGAATACTACAGAGGTCATGGTTCATGTCCTTTTCCCGTCCATTTAGCATTTTATACCAGTTTACACATTGACTGGCGCCATCCCAGCTACTATGCTGACAAGTCAGCAGTCGTGCAAGGACCAGAATTCATAAGTCAAGGTTGATCTTGGTACAGCTTAACAGCTAAAACAAATAATGTATTAACTACCATGAGATGCTGTATTAGCATTCACAGTCTTTGTGAAAGGAATGGCAAACAGTCATGAGTCATGTCAAGAAAAGTTTGTTAATTAGCACTAAACATGAACTGCAGCTGAGGCGCATAGTTCTGAAGAAGAAGAAATCAAAATACAGGACAACTCATCACCCCATAGATACCATCAAGGTACAGATGTACAAAATCTGTAATTCATCTGGTAGATGTTGAAATATTTCACAGGATAAAACAAGGTTTTTATGACATGTTGATTGTCATCAGATAATTGTGCCACATTTCATAGCACTTAAGATGAAGACCATGAACAAAGCATATTGTTGACACTGGTACTGATCCAAGTCAGTAAAGTTCACCCTCTGGAGACCATGAATATGTGCAAAAGGTTTTGACACTAAAAGTGTGTGGTTTTATATATTTGTGTCTTAGTTTCAAATTCTGGTCAGTTCAGTTTGGCCTTAAAGATCCATGTAAGGGCCAGGTCTGTGTCTTAGACACATGCAGAATCACAGACCAGTGAGGATACTGAAACTGGAAAGTGTTGCATTCTAAATAAGGGTCCTTAAAGAAACCTTAATCAATACTTCAATACGTCTACAGGCTTGCATCAATGGATTTTACAGGATTAGCTATGCATAAGTTCTTAGGAATGGCTGACACACATCCTAAATCACTGCATTCTCCCACCCTCTTCTGAGCTCAGAGAGAATATCACTAAGGGAATTGACGGAAACACAGTTCCCCAGGGACCTCTACTGTATGTTTTGAGCGCTCAATGCTGCTAACAAGAGGAAAGCTGTAGAAGAATTAGATTAATAATTTGGACTATACTTAACCACTTCAAACAGCATATGTAGGCTCGCTGTGCAAGGAATACTGGGACAATAAACCATCTTATGCGACACAAAAGGCATGTAAAAACAGCACACTACACAGTGCTCTTATTATACTGAATGCATTAAAGAAAAAGGGAAAAAACTCTTTGAAAAGCCTCTTAGGCAGCACTCTTGGAGCCACCAGTGTGAAATTTTCGTCACCATGTCATATACCGTCAGATGTGTATGGAGCACCCATATTTAATCAGAGCCATTGGCTTAGGGCCAGTCACGTGTTTCTTCTCTACTCCTTAGAGCCTTCTACAGCCTGCAGGCCTCATACCCTCAGCTGGATTAAAGGCAAGAGATGTGCAATGTGCTTGGCACTGCTAAAGACCAATACCCACACATTCCCCATCCCAAAACCCCTCCACCCTTGACTCTTCTCTGATAAATAACTCTTTAATCTGACATGCTCTTACTAAAGTCAAACAGCCTCATACTGTGGCTGCACAGCTTGTGAAGCGCTGAGCAGACTTCGAAATGAATACCAATTAAACCTGAGTGAATGGCAGCAGTGCTACAGCAACGGATTCATGCTGGCGTTCGTGGTAAAATTAAGAAATTGAGAACATTCCATGGCGGGCGGTCTCCATTGTGCTGTGTATAAATGACAACAACAGAAAAGTTGGCTCCTTCCTTTTTTTGTCACACCTAACACAGTTGACAAGTTGGGAAATGCTGATACAAATGAGGTAGTTTATCTCAATATGGCTCACTGCGGTGTGTTTGGTGACCGGGTTAGTTTAAATAGTGATTGACAGAACTGGAGAAAAAAAAAAGGGCCACATTTAAGAGGAGCAATAAACAACAGCAGCTCTAGGGTTGGCGCTTCCTAAATGCAGCCCCTGTTGACAGTGAGACAAGCATAATTCATAATTTCTCCAGCAGCGGCAGAGAGCTGGCAATTGACGGCGTTTGCGTGGGAAGAGATACAGGGGAGAAAATAATGACTAATGACTTTCCATGATGCCCTAAAAAGTGTGAGCCCATGTTTAAAAAAAAAAGAGGAGGAGGGAGAGAGTGGATACAGAATGATGGAGAGAAAGAGAGAAAAGCAGCGGCAAGCTTTCCAGACAGCGAGACATTTCCTGGAGTCCAAACCAGTGTCGACAGGTGGTTTGCCGGAGAGTCGGAGACGAGTAGTGCCACTGTGTCATCTGTCAGCCCTATTTGTTTATAGGCAGAATACTGTTGACAGGGCTCATTAGAGAAAACCACTTGATCTGTTCTCCTCCCCAATCCCCTCCTAACTCTTTCCAGTTTCCTGAGTCACTTGATAAATCCATCCAAAACAGCTGACTCATTCAGAGAAAGACTGACAAGATGGCTGCAACAAGAACTATGTTTTGGCAGGTTCCAGATCCAGTGAAGAAGAAAAGTGTCACTTATGTAGCTTGCCATAGCCTTTCTTATTAACTTGGATGTGGATGACAAGAACTTCATTAAAATGTTGCACTGAGATCATTTTTGCTTAAAAGGTTTTCAACTTCATGGGTTTCGCTTCAGAAGAAAACTTTTATTTAATGTCATCTCTCTCTCTCTCTCTCTCTCTCTCTCTCGCTATCCACATATTTCATCTGGTTCTCTTCTGTTAACCATCCATTAAAGGTAAAATGAGAACGGAGTGCTGTCCCATAGATCAATTTTAGACTTTTCAGAAAATGGCAATATCTGCCCAATGTACTGGCAAGCTCAAAGTACTGGTCGACCGGCTCTGCGGCAAAGGGAGAGCTTGGGATTAGGCTTCCTCATTGGTATTTTAAAGGCTGATATTTCATTTAAATGTCTGCGTGGACATCTTTACTATAACTCAACAAAATAAAGGTATTTATTAATCTTTCAATGCCTCTGTTTTGGAAGAGTCTTTGTTTGCATAACTAGATATGTAGAAGCTCTGCTGAGACTGCAAATACTGTCATGTTCCAAAGTTAGTACCACATTCTTTGTTTTATTGTAGCAAATACAGCCTCAGATGAACAACAACATGTAACTATTTTCACTGTGCCATTATTTATTTAAGAAAAAATGAAGCCAAAAAGAAAAAAAACATGTTTCCGTTATTAAAAACCCTCCGTGATTCAGTAGCAGATTGTAGATACTGCAGTAACTTGAAATGTTTCCTGTATGACTTTATCTGACTGATAAAATTGGCACATTCTTCTATACAACATTGCTTCAATCTATTGAGGTTTTTGGACATTTGCTTAGGCACAGCTCTCTAAGACAGAGGAGATGTTCTCCTTGCAATCCTTCCAAACAAACCATACTTGTTCAGTCTTCCTCTAATTGTGTTGTCATGGATTTTAACATTTAACATGCTCGGTGAGGCCTGCACATTCTGAGATGTCGCTCTCCTCTGTCCTTTTTCTATTTCTCTGAGCATTGCACAATCTGACCTTGGGCTGAATGTGCTGGGACTTCCACTCCTGGAAAGACCGGCACTTGTACTGGAGGGTTTCCACTTTTGTATAATCTTTCTCGCTGTAGAACATTAAAGCTGAAATTGTTTGAAAACAGTTTTTTTATAGCCCTTTCCGGATTGATGTGCAGCAACATACTAAGACCACTGCTTAGTGTATGTATTTCCCACTTCCCACACACAGATATCAGATATACACCCATCTAGTTTCTTGTGGTCAGCAATGATCAGAAGTGTGAGTAGTGGTATGATGCTTCTTGTGTACGGTGATTGCGGTGAACTGGATTACCACCAGGTGAAAGGTGATTATATAGTGTAGATGACTGTATCTGACTTTAAATGTATTATGAACTTGAGAAAGACCAGCTGATGTTAAAACATTGCTGATCAAATCAGTGAAGCATAATCGTCTTTTTAACACCTACTAAAAAAGTAAAGTGTTTCAAGCAAAGAGTGTGTGGAACCAAACTGTGTGTTTACTCACTGTGTTTACTTGCTATGAATCCATTTTCAAGGCATCTCCCACTGTACTGTTATTGGAATAGATGGTTTCACCCCATGTGATGTCAGTCAGGGGTTGTGAAATCATTTCAATCAAATGTTCACCTATTTACTCATGTAACCTAAACTGTGGGGTTGCTGTTTTTATAAAGCCTAACACAGAGATGAATTTCTTTGAGTATAACAGTCTTTGGAGTAACATTGATTTTAAAATGTTGAGCAAATGTAGCTTTTGAGATTCTACAAATACAGACGTGAACTGAAAAGCTACTGTGAAGCGGTTATTGGGGTCTATTTATTATAGGCCAGCAGTAAAACGGTTGATATAGAAGGATGTTCTGTTGAAGTAAGGCTGTGTGAATGGGCTTAGCACCATGACCACATCAATAGAAGAGACTGTCCCCATCAGGGTACAGGAAGTGATACAAGAAAGGTCATAGATGACATTTAAATTTGCAGCTCATGCATCCTCCTTTCACTATCATTTACGTTTAACAATAAAGTGGATCTCCGTATAACATTACCCTTGATCCTAGTCTTTACCTTAAATTAACTAATAATTTTATACCGACATCGATACAGAGAGTTAATGTGACCTTTTTTATGGAGGCGGTGGATCAGAAAACCCTGACAGAGGTCGCATTTTCAAATGTCTTTGTATAAAGAACTGACAAACTAGCTATTCTGTAATTCAGTGTAGGCTTCTAAGCAACTGGCCTAAAAAGGCAGTGAAACGGGTGTTAACAGGATGTCATAAATAAAACATTAAATACACATACAAGAAAACACACCTGTAAAATGAATATTTAACAGCCACGACAACCATGCTAGCTAATGTTGCAAATGCTATGGTTGTGGAAACAAGTAGGAGCATCTACTAGTGTTAAACCCTATAGATGTGCATCATTTAAGAAGTGAACATAATATTCAAGTATGATGAATGTGAAATGTAATGCTTTTCCACAAAACAGACATTTTGACTTTCCATCCAGCCAACAACACCAAGAGCCTGGAACTGAAACAACCATCATTCATAGTTATGTTCCTCTTGTCATATGTCAAATAAAGTCATCCGTTGCATTACTGCATAAGAATCTAGCACAATAGTAAATTATTTTATTTGTGTGTGGCTAATATATATTATCTGATTTATTACATAGTAATTATATGATATATATACTAAATACACTAAATTACACAATACACACACACACACACACACACCTGATTTACTTTAGGACACCTTCCCTGCAAATATGAGAATAGAACATTGACTCCTCTGCCCACTTTAAAATGTTTTATATCAGCCCACATGTACTGTATTGTCTGCTCATTGTTATTGTCATGAACACCTTTGTTCAAAATCTGCGATGACACAGGAAGTACAAGCGTGTGTCCTAGTCATAGTTATATTATAAAAGCCTGGCACTCCACAGAGCATCTCTCCTGCTGGACTGCTGACAGTGCTGTCAGACCAACACTCAGTCACACGAGATGGCAGTTTAGGAGGTAGTTTGTTTGTGCCTAGTTCAAAAGTAGTTTAGCTGACTTCACTGACAGTAAGCGCTGGAGCTGAGAGTGCTAGAGTGGCTTCAACAGACATGAGCCAACCTCATGCTGTCCACCCTCTGTTTCCATTACTCTTCTCTCCATCACAGTTAGGTTTTGGGGCGTTTTGGCACACGACGTGGTTTGTAAAGCCTGCCATGTTGCTGATCCAGCACAACAATGCAGCTCAAAAGAAAATAAGTTGAGAAATTTGACACAAAAGGCTCCTCTAAACCTGATAGCCCCGTAAGATGCAGTGAAATGTACCATGCTTATACAAAATGAATCACTCAATAGTATAGAGTTGTGTGAGTTTTCAGCAGTGCTTATTCATCCAACATCTGAAAGAGATTCTAAATGTGATTTGTTTAATGTGCATGGATAATGATTTGGAATGGACTGGATGATTGTGGGTCCAATTACTGTTGGCCTCCCATCTACTGTACATTGTGCTCAGCACTATACAGCAGGCCTGAAATACCATTTCTATTTATTTCATATTCCTGGTCGTTGTCATTGCAGTAAGCTTTGCCTTTTGAATAGCTTCATTCATTTCTATTATCACTCTGGTGCTATTTTTTTTCCAAACCTGCCTTGTTAGGCATCTGCATCACCATGGCTGTTGAGGAAGGTTTCGTGTAGAGCTGTGATGCCACTTCTAACTGTTAGCTTCCTTGTCTTGGACACACGGTGTGAAATTGCTGCTAACCTCCAGCCAACTGCAAGTAAATTATGATGGTAACTGCTGAGGTAGTGAGTTTGACAGGTACCAACAGTCTATCAGAGCCTCTTTTCTACTCGATAAACCTTTCTGTCTGTTTAAAAAAAAAACGACTGAAAGGTACAAATGCTATTTTCTTGATTTAACTGTAGCTTCTGCTGTGATTACATGAGGCAAAAGATATCTAATATACGTGACCATATAGTCAGTAGCAGAGGAGACAGTATATTCATTCCATTTGTTTATGTTAAATAGACCCTTATCAGCATGTGTCTCTGATAACTTTGTCTTTGTTTAATGCTTTTCAGTAGATGTGCACATCCCATCACATATCAAACATTCAATAGACAGGTGCTCTTATATCTGGTCTGCTGCACCGTGCCCTGCATGCTAATGAAGCTAATCTCACTGAAATCAAAATCACTTTATTTATCAAAAGCGTATTACAGTACACAGAACAGTATCCTGCACACATCGTTTATCAGTAGCACTGTTACATTATATAAATTATTACATACAGCAGGTTCTACATGTCCACAATTACAGCACAATCATTTATTCATTAATTTCCATGAATGCCTGGTTTATTTTGAAAGGAGCTGGATACTAGTCATGTCTGCAATTAAATTTAGCCATTATCACTTATCTATCATCTTTATCAAATCCTGTGGGCCATACCCAAAGTCACCAGCTTTCTAACCATGTTGATATATGCAGCATAACTAATGTGAGAGAACACGTTTGTAGGAATTGCCATTCAGTGCAAACATCTTGCTAAAAAAAACATAGAAACTCGAAGTAAAAGAATAAAGAATTTGAAATGCTTAATAAAGCATACATTTAAATCTGCTTAAATCGTAAAAAGTACTACAATGTGCTAAAGAAGGACAGTTTTCTCATACATGCACCAGTCAGATTCAGAACCATCATTAATTATCATCAAATTAACCACATACAAAATAGTTCAGATCTGTTTTGATAGGGCTCACTGGAAGCACTTTACCTATAATCCTAAAAACCACCAAAATAGATGTCAAAAGTATGATTCTAAAAACGCATCTAATATGTGTAAGATTATATAAGGTGGCTGCTTTCTTTTTCTTTTCTTTCCTTTAGAAAATGTAGAAATGTGCCTCATCAGTGGAAAATGTCTTGTGACTGAAAGGCCTATTTGACAAAGGCTAATAATACCAGATAATCATTCTGTTTTATCTGTGTTGCCCATGTGCTTGCCTGCACTTGTGTGCCACCCACGCTGCACAGAGCCACAACAGAATTCTTCAAGTAAAACTGAGGACACCACACTTAAGATCTCAGAACAGCATTAGCACATTAGCGTCATCTTCCATCAGGGTCTCATTACATCCGCTCCAGCTCGCCAGCTACGGCTGGTTTCCACACCAGAACTTAATGCTGACAGAAAGGTCCTGCAGGTACTGTTCTGAAAACTGTCCCTGCTGTTCAGTAACTGGAGCACTTAAAGTATTGAGGCTTTGTTCAAAATGAATCCCCAAATTAGCCACCATTTCACTCTGCCCACATTCATATTGCATACGAGCAAAGCTGGCTCGCACACAAGGACCCGGGTACGCATATACGCACATGTGCATAGAGCCATTAGATTCTATTTCACATATCTTTTTTGTGGAAGGATATTTGATAGTTCACAATTTTTTATTCCTCCCAGAGTACAGGAACTTTTATCTTCCAACTCCATTAGGCCCTGTTCCGACTTCTCAGCTCTGTAACCAGAGACAGTTTCAACCCACAGCTGTGTCTCCTTGAAATGATACCCAATTTCAAGCCTGCAAACGTGAAATCAAGCCTGACTAACCCAAAACAAACTAACAACAACACACATCTTCCGATGTTATGAGATGCCAAGAACAATTGTGACAGTACATAGAGATGGTGGGAAACAGCAGCAATTAGAACTACAGCGGCTTGTAAACAATGAACAAGGAAATGTGGTTTTGTTCTTCTCTTTCTTTGTCTGGATGAGGAGTTAAATGCAGATTGATGCATCAAGTCAACCCACTCAAGTGAAAAGTCATTACTAACTTCACTATTTTGTCTGTAACTGGATTCAGCTGTGGTGTGTGTGTAGCGAGTGGGGGGGAGGTTGGTGGTGTTCAGTTTGTTTCCACATTTATCCTTCCCTCAGCTCCCCCCCCCCTTCAGGTAGTTTCTCTAAAATGTGTTTTCCTACACCATATTGAGCACATTAATTCTAATCATTAGGACTACACTCCTTTGTGTTTATAGCAAAATTTGCCTAAATTATGTCCATATTAGCTTCACTTTCTCCACAAGTGGAAATCGTTTGGTTGCTATACTGCAGTGCAGCACTGCCAAATGAGCAGAGAGGAAAACGGTGAACCTGTAGGTATGGTGTACCAGGGCTATTACTACAAGCCATTCAGTCCACACTAACAGCTGTGTCTCGATTCACGGCGGGATGTCATGCAGGTTCTTTCTGGGCATTAGGCTTTATCAGGGTTGTGTCTTTTTCACAATTCTGTTTTTCATGGACAAAATCTCAAGGTGAAACACAGGAGTGTCTAGCATCTCTGCTTATTGCAGATTGTTCTGTTGACTACATCAGGCATACGGATAAAACACAGCTGACTGTTTAATGGTAGAAATGAGTTCTGGTCTAGTTCTGATGCTGTGGTCAGAAACAAGTTCTAAGTGTTCCATGAGTCATGGCGCAAATGTAACGCATACTAGTAATTATAAATTTGGTCCAAGCAAACATGCATCATTTTGATATAGGTTTATTCATTAACCATTAACATTGTTAATGAGACTGGTCAGGTCATGCACAAAGGCGTTCAAGGATACAAGAGACCAAACGTCCTTCGCAAGGTGGTTGAGCTCACTGAATTATTGGACTGTATCCCATATGACACTTTAAAGTGTGCACATATCATGACCTGGAGATAACAGGCAGAAAATATATGAATAGAAAACTTAATTTTTGAGGTGCTGTGATCAGTAAATTGCATATATCCAGAATATCCTTAGTTTAGTTCTAAACTTCCTTTGTTGTACGTGACACAAAACCACCCCACCCCCACCTTCCCATCCTGAATTTTATCCTCTTGGAATGATGCATCGCTAAGCAGCTCCTGGAGTCGTTCTGTATCCTCACTTTCATTGATAAGCGTCACCAAGCATCTTCCCAGGGGTCAAAATTGGATATAAAAACAGTAGTGCCTTAGGTATTAAAGTTGAATCTGCTGACTCACCATTTGATACAATGAGCTCCTTTCTGTCTTGCAGTGAAAAAAAAGAAAACCTTTACAACCTGGTCCTCCGCTCTGGCAGCAAACATGAGGAAGACTAAATAAAATCATCTCAAGGAAAAAGAGAAGTTATAATCCCCTCTTTCCCCGAGGAGTCTATAGTGGTGGTAAAAAGGTCTGTGTGTATGTGTGTGGGAGGTGTATTGTCCGACCCGCATTCGGTTAACAACCCCATTAACTGGCTCACAAAGCAACCCTGGGGCAACGATAACATCAATCCCAGCTTTAGAGGCCATTACATTTCAGCCTGAGATATACGCACTACGCTGGAAAAGCGAGGTGAGCCTGAGGTGGCGGAGTAGCTAGAAGGGTGGTAAGGTGTCACTGCCCGTTTGTCAAACCCAACCCTCCGTCCACTCCGGCAACCCCATCCTGACCACACGCATATACACACACTGACAAAACTCCAGTGTGTGTATATGCGTACCTCCCACCCCCCCATGCTCCTCTCCGGGCTGCTTGGCAGGTGTGGACTGAGGCCGTTTATCTGCTTTAGTCAGGCCTTCACACTCCACACATGCACAAACCTCCACACATACACAAAGCAGAGACACACACTGCAAACACATTATCAGTAAAGATATATATATACATGCATCAACACGCATCAGTAAATGCTTTCAAACCTGCATGCAACATGAAACATCCTTGAATCTTCAAGTTACTGATGATAACATTCACACTCTATAGATGCTGGAGTCATCTAACCCTAACCCTGACCCCCCCCCCCGGTCCCTTTTTTTTCCTTTCCTTCTGCTCCATACATCTCCAACACCATGTTTCTGTAAGGAAACACGTCTCTGTGCGATCCAAAGTGCTTAATAGCCGGATTCCTCAAAGGGAGGCTTAACTGCGTCAATTAAAATCACATAAAGGAGAACGCGCGAGTCCTCGCAGCATAAACACGTCTCCTCTTTTAGAACAAACAAGGATAAAGAGTTTCCCCCTGATGGAGCCAGGTGGATGCTGATTTCCTCTCACACTCCCACGTTGGAGGCAGTAATCACAATTAGGCAAGTGCCAACACAGGCAACGCCGATGAGTGACGGTTTCTACCGCCCCCCGCCGTCCTGGACATATGGGTAGGAGGGGACTGGTTTGCACTCAGGGGATCAGCTAGCTCGCCCAGTGGGCACCCTGCAGAGCATCTCCCAAATATGGCGAGACAGGAAGGTTTTCATGGCACCTGTGTGCGAGGAAGTGTTGTGGGTTTCTTCACAATTTGAAATAGGACAGAGTTTACTTCAGGGGATGGAGCTGAGAAAAATCCACCTACACTGAGTTTACTAATCTCCTGAGGCAGACAAGAATTGCACTTGTGAAATTCCTGGTTTGCATTACAGTGAGTGGCATCAAACAGAAGTTTGTGATGATAGGAGGTTTCAAGGATGTGTATTCAATTTTACAGTGCTGTCAGAACCCGAGGGTCCAAATATTAGCTTTCCCGCACTGCTTTACAGGCAGCAAATCTAATTACCTTAGTGCAGATAACTTATGAAATGACTTACAATCCCACTTTCAAAGAACAGGGGACTTTGTGTAAATGTATAAAACATAGCACAATCATTTTTAAATCATGGAAATTCTAAAAAAAAGTACCATGACAACATATCAAATATTGTATTTTGTATTATTTAATGTGATTTCAGCAACATGATTCACAGAGATTTCCTGCATCACCTCATCCTGTAAGTGTTTGAGAATTGAGGAGACCAGTTGGTTTAGTTTTGAAAGCAAATTTCATTTCCCTTCATTCGGTGACACACGGACATGTGTCCAGATTCTCCAGATGTTGATGATGAAATCCCCAAATTATTTGCAATTTTACCTTGAGAAACATTATTTTTAAGTCATTTAACTATTTTTGCCTACATAATCTTCAAATAGCAGTGACTCTTACCCCATCATTTTTCTCAGACAGTCTGTGTGGTGATCATTTTATACCCTTTTATGATACTAAACTGTTGCCTATTAACCTAATTGGTTGTAAGACGTTCTACCAGGTGTTTTTCTTCCCTTCTGTTGTCCCTATCCCAACATTTCTGAAACATATTGCTGGAGTTGAGCTTATATTCTCCAAAAGAATTCTAATTTCTGTGTCTTTGTACTTCTTGTAGCGACATATATGTTTTACATTGTGTCATATATTTTACGCATCGACTCAACATTTTCGGAAACAGCATTGGAATTAACAGATTTTCTATGTTTAACAAAAAATACAGCACTATATCTAACGTCTGTACAGTTATTAATGGATAATTAACATTAAAGTTGTCCATATCACTAGAGGTGAATAAAGTAAATGGTGTATGACTCCCTGTTGGTTTCGTTGCTTTCAAATCAATTTCACTCATTTGTAACTTTATTTGACCAATGCTGAAAAGGTAATTGATAGTCTGTACAGGTAGTTTTCACTGCTGAATCACTTTTCTTTTCTACAATCTTACCTTTTGACTAACAAATCTAAATGATTTCCTAATTCCCAAATTTTGTTCATTTTGATTAGATTAAAATGTTTCACATCTCTCTTTCCTCTCATAGCTGCAACACCAGTGAGTGTGGACTATCCAGACAAATTCTATATAGTCTCCTACAGACGTCCATTCTTGTGATCATCATGGGACACTTAAACCCCCTAGTGAATGACAAACTAATGAAATTCTTTGGCTGCAGCTCCTTATGGCAGGGTGAGACAGATTCCATTACAGGCTTTACACACTGACACCCCACAACACTGTCGAGTCAAGTCCTAATCCCATATTGGTCTAAGCCTTAGTAATATTCTTTTCATAAAGCTCCCTTCATATTTCTCCCCCTCTCATGTCTCAGATACATATCAGCAGAGTTATTAGTAGAGTAGAAGACATGAAATATAGCTAGAAAAATTAGACAGCTGTACCAGCTTATCCTGGTTCCAATAGATGGATTCACTTGCCTAAATGTGTCCAAACAGCCCTGTGATGAAGTGACATTATAAATAGTATGAATATGATTTAAATGAAAGTAGCTGTCCCTGTTTTTATTTAACAGTGGAGTAAATGATTCACAAATTTCTGAAGAGTCAAAAAAATATATATATATATATCATCTAGGAAATCTTTTTTTCAAAACTGGGAGGTTCTCTTGTTCAAAGAGCTAATTATCCCATATTTTATGCAGTCTGAAACATCTTAAGATCTGAATGTATTAGTATTATAATACAACAAATACATATAGTGGAGACCTGCATCTGAAACATGGCTATAACCATGACTGGACTAACATAATAGCAGCCCCAGGGGCATGAAATTGTTGGTGGGCCCCTAAATAACCCCCACGTCCCTTTACTTTATTTAGGACTATGTACCATGTGATCGCACTAAAAGAATGATGTTGTGAGACTTTATTTTCTTTTAACTAGAACCATTTACAAGACCAGTGCTGCTACATTACAAAAAAAAGGACAGTTTCACAGTGACACATGGAGCCTGTAAACTAATTGCAGATATTGGTAAAAGGTTAAAACAGATTTAAAAATTGTCTGTGGACATTATGCTTCACTAAACGCTCCAAGTGGGCAAATATGGACAAGAATAAAAGTTGAATGGATTGCCATGACATTTTGTACAGGGTGATACACTTGAGCATGATAATTTTGAGAATGTTAGCATGCGGATGTTAGCATTTATCTCCCAGCATCACCAGGCAATTCACTAGTATGGCTGCAGAGTTTTTCATGTTCAGCTCAGTACATACAGTATATACACATACACATACACTGTTTGTTCAGGTCAAGTGTATGTGTATATGGTACTGTTTTGAAATTAGTATGAAGAATTCCAGTTTCAGTCACATTAGTGTTACAGTGTTGCATGCTTCTTATTCCAGCCTTATCAATGACAGTGTGGTGGACATCATATAAAGATATTTTATAATGTTCAGAGCCATTCATTAAATTGAGCCAACAGTTTCTTGTCATTACTTATTGGACAAAAGTTTTCCCAGATGTAAAACTTTTAGCTACGAGCCGACATAAAACCTTTTGTGGAAATTTGATCTAATTTCACCATCCCCAGGAAGCTTTTGTAATTCAGCATATTTAGCATGAAAATAGGTGGAGGGAACCTTTTTATTAACAAGAAGACTTTTACTAAAGAATTCATCAGGATATTCTCATAATTGCAGAGGGCTGCATCGAGCATTTCTGTGCATGTAGCCCCCTGAGAATAAAGGAAATGATCTTGCACATCTCATCATGGTGATCTCAGTCTTCTCTCTGCATTGTTAAGCTGCTGTAATTTGTGTAATATGTAACTGGCATGGTAACTGAGAAAGAGTCGACTCTGTGCTCTGGTGTCCAGGAACAGATCAGTCGTGTATTAAAGCAAAAACTCACTCTCCCATCCTCTTACACTGCTTCATATGATCAATCTGTGATATTGCTGAGTGCACTCGAAAATTGTGATAAGTGTCTCTGGTGTCCCAGTTTCACCCCCGCCTGCTTCATCTAGTACTTACTAACTTTGTAACATTTCCCAGAATGCTATTCAGCACTGGGTGTGATCTTGTTGCTTTCAATCTCAGAAGAGTTTTTGAACAAATAAATAGTAGTGCTGATGAGCCAGATGCCTTGTGGCTGAATTGTGGGTGGAGGAAAAGGTATCTATTTTTCTTTTAAGATGGATTTCTTTGGTTTGTCCAAAATGGTGAATCTAGACAAAAGGCCCTTGGTGATTCACACTAAAACCTGTAAACCATGTACAATGCACCAGCAAAATCTCCATGGTAGGTATGTCCTTTAATTTCTGCTAACATTCAGGCTTCAAAGTGACCTTGAGATGAACATGCTAAAATTTAATCTGCAAACAGCTGCTGACAATGCTTTTCAGAGATGGAACTGGAGTAATCTATAAAAATGCAAACAATATCCATGCACACAGCTGGCAAGAGTGCCTGTCCTCAGGTGCTGCACAGCACACAGTGCAGATACACACCGTCCTCCCTTAGTGTCTCCTGCTGCCAAACTCAAGGGCATTGTCAGCTTTATCAGCACCTAGTGATTCATCAGGCTAGTTGGTAAATAAGAGATGCTATCGGGGGCTCCTGGTGGCATTGAGGGCCCATGTCCTAATCAATAACATTCCAATTCTTCACTGATCTCCTTCTCTGATTAGCCACACTAATCCAATACACAACGTTGCTGTCTATTACTGAGCCAGGACAAAGCCTTCCCGTTAAGACCGCCCTTATCTCTGGTTTTGCGTTTACCACTGGGCCTATGCCAGGGGCTACATCGAGGACATCCTCTGGCTCTTCTAATTGCTAATCCACTTGGACCATGCGATAGCAAGGAGATTTCACTCAGCCTGGCAGTGCCACGGGCAGTTAGGAACGGGGATTGTGAGATGTAACCAGTCGGGTGGAGTAAGTTGAGGTGAATTGGTTCATAATTTTTCAACTCCCTTAAATGGGAACGGGAGATAGTGGAGTGGCAAGGAATAATGAAACGGGTTAAGAAAAGGAGGGGTGGGTGGGCTGTCAGTCAATAAAGAGCAGCAATGGCAGCAGGCACTTACTGACGTGAGAACGCTGATGAACAAGCCAAGCCTAATTTGAGTTAATGAATATGAAATATGCATCAAATTTCCTTTTCAAAATGATCTTCAGCGAGCATTACTGATGGAAGAGGAAATGAATCTGCATTAAGCAGTCAGTGTTTAGCTTCTACACACTGATTATACCATGGATGTGGTTCTGAAATAGTCATGTTACACACATTAGTCCACAGACCCCCGAATTATACAGTCTACATTCTTGATAGGGAGATAACTGCTAGTTAGTGTGTAAACTGCCTAGTTTGAATAATTCAAGTGAATTAAGCCTGAATATTATTAAAGCCCCTCTGTGTACAACCGTAAGATCTTTGGTGCAAGTGGTTGTATGAGAAGCACACTTTTGATACAACCCATCCACAGATCTGATCTGAACAGTGAGGTAAAACAAACACTGTGCCAACTTTCAGTGAGATAATCCAAAGCTTTACAATCAGAATAATTTTAAAAGGGACTATTATCACTTAGGGACTTTAAAATGCTGTATTGGCGTTTTTTTATTGATGCACGAGAGTCTTCTGAGGCAACCAGTGGACCATAAATTCCACACCACAAGGCCTTTCTAACAAGCTGTATTAGTCGGGAGATTATAATTGGAATAATTCTAGTGAAAAAATTGTATTTTTAATCTTAGTAATATGAAATATTATAGAATTACAATGTCCTATGACATCATCATGTTCGCTGCTTTGAAACCACTTTGCCACAAAAAGACAACAGAGATAGAGTTGAGTAATTTTACAGTACAGGAGGGTCACTGCCATCCCGTTAAGAAGTTTCTAGTTTTCTAAAATAATGGTTACCTTCTCTCCCACTTGTGTTACATTAAAGCCCCTATATGTGAGAGCTAACAATTCAGACCTCCACACCTCAGTATCAGTAAGTTACATCAGTTACATTTTCTTGTTAAAGCACTTTTTAAATTATTCCTCTGAAACTCTCTGGGGGATGTGACTGCCACACTCTAGGTTCCCTTTAACAAATTCAGCGTAACAAAGTCGGCTTATTTTTGTCCCTTGCATTTCAGTAGAAAGAACCTACTGAAGGTGATCTCCTGGCAATTAGAGCTGTACAGTGTTTTCCTGCTTGATATAACATATTGTGCTTTAAACGGGATGCTGACTTTATGTTCACTGAAAACACAACAGTGATTATGTTGAACACTCACTGTTGCCTCTTCATTATTTAGTGTTTTGTCTCATTTTGAATTATATTTGCATGCACACCAGAAATCCAACAATAATGATATTAACGCTTCATCATCTAACAATAGACCTGTTTCAAGGCGCACATTTAGTCTTAGCTGCAAGCGCAGGTGGAACAAAAAACATTAATGATTGCTCAGCTCCATTAAGTGTTACAGTACAGTGAGACACGGCACGACACAGTTTCCTGTTAACAGATAATTGATTATTATGGTAGAAAACACATTTCCACAATACTGTGATGGCTTATGTGGACGTGTTCACTATTTACAAATACAGCACTTGACTGGAATCTTATGAAATGACTGTTTAAAGATAAAGCTGTATCCAACATACAGCACATTTTTGCACTGCGTACCTTTTAATGCCTCTCTGATGGCAATAGGCAGGTACTGAGGCATTACGTTTTCACGTTGTCTGTCTGTCCATACTTCCACCCAATTCTTGGGAATGAGATATCTAAAGGACAGCTGGGGGGGAGTTCCTTCAAACTGTCAATTTGGACTTTGGTGATGAACTGATAAGTTTTTGTAAGCCAAAAAGGTCAAAGGTCATGGTTCTAATGGCCTTCCCTTCGTCCAGTCCTTGAGAACTGATATGTCAGGAATGTGTGAAGGGAATTTCTTCAAATTTGGCACAAACTTTGTGTCAAGGACGGTCAAAGGTCATTTATTTCCCATTCTCATCAGTGTTATATCTCACAAAAGCCAGGCAGAGAGAAATGACCTGTGTGCGTACCCAAAAACATCAAGTGACAGCATGGGTTAAACCTCTGTTGCTTGGGTTAAAATAATTAATGCCAGCTTAAAAAGTAAAATGCTGTTTTCCTGCTTCACAAATTAGGAGCACAGATGGTCCACATATCTCCAGTTTGCATTGCCTCTGTAGCATTAGCATGTATGAAAAATCAGTTCTTCCCTCCAAACACTAAAAATCTTCCAGATGTGCTAATGCAAAACTTATATAAAAACCTATAAAATTCTATATACTGTACAAATACATGAAACTTCCCTTACGACAAGCTGTGTGAGCATATCACAGTGATGCTTTTTTATTGAACAGCACCAAACTGAAACCCTATAAACTTACAGTATCTAGACATTATGTGAGAAAGCACATGTCTGAACCAGTTGGTCCTGACATCAAACAAATTTTACACATCATCATCACCTCACTGAAGATGCTGCTTGGAATCCGTGTCTGCAAAGGGCTTTGGAACCGTTAAATCTGAATGTAAAGGAGTTATTACTGAGGTTATTAGATGTGTTTTTCTTACCAGAACATGTAAAAACGTTGACACTTTCTAACCCGTTTAATGCTACAAGCTATCACTTCAGTCCAATTACAGACTATGTTGAAAAGAAAAAAAAAACAGTTTTAATTATGGTGTTTGCACAAAGATAGCCACAAGGGTATCACAGCAGCATCTTGTCAAAAAGATCAGGCTCGGGGTTGGAGGAAAACTGTGATGCTCTGGATGAGGCATTCCAGCCATTAATCACACTGATCTTCTTTAGCATGGAAACAGGAATAATAATAGAAATGTCCTCATGAAAACAACTCAGTAATGTTTTAGTGGACTTGTTATTATTGGGTATAATCAGATAGTTTAGTGCATGTGCCTTGTGTGTTGTGATTAGTTTTGCTAATGTTAGCAGCATGTGAGAACCAGGGAGAGTGTTTTTTACTGTCAGACTGGTGATGCTGAAGTGGTTACAGTCAGGGATGTGGATAAAATACTGATCTTTAAATCATGTTAATGTCACAGAATAAATTACTGTGTTTTTAAACTTACTCATCTATTTATTATTATACTAACAACTTACTAAAATGTATTGTGGAGCATTAATCTGCTCAGGTGCCACAAATTTACCTCAAAACCTGATATATGAAAAAGAAGAGTGTCTGTTTGCAGGGTGTGCAGTATAAATACGCAGCTCTGTGCCAACCAGTCAGTGCACATTTACAGCTTGTTCCACTGTCCCGTGATGGCCAAAAAGTCTATTAATGAGGCTCTAAGTTTTTATTTTATTTTATACACATAAATAAAATAATTTACAGAGTGCTGTAATTATAAAATCAAAGCAAATTAAAGAAAATATTTCTTGAAATTATAGCAATGAAGAGTGTATAAATCTAAAGTTTGCTAACATTAGTCACTTACCAGGCTAAATACTTCATAGCAAAAAAAAAACTCCTCAGTGTATTGTATTGAACAAGTCTTAGTTTTCATCGTCATGCTTTAATTCTGGAACTAGATTTTATTTTGGCAATTTGTTAACACAGCAAGCCACATATTGTAGCCTTGATGCAGAGCAGGGCTTTGGTATAGTTTCTCACTCTAATCTGTCAAATCCACTGATTAGCATCCCTCCTGCTGGATGCTGGATGTTGTTATGGCATATGAAGTGTGCTGGCGAATACAACCAAGTGAACTTTCCCTTGTACTTTTCCTGTGCACGCAGAACAGCAAACAATTGAAGCTCCAAATTTCATTTTGCCATTATCAAGCTCGCAACAATTTCACAGCACAGCAATCACACTATAATGAACTTCCAGAAGCAATTAAAGCCTCTTTCCTGTGGAGGCACTTTCATGAATACAAGAAAGACGGCTTTCTCACAGACTCTAATCACAAAGCATTCCAGCCGAGGTGTCACGTTGGCTTTGTTGTTTGCCAGAAATCCCTTCAGGAGGCCTCAGTAAGGTCCTCTAATCAACAGACTCTCACCTGACAAAAACTAATGTGATTTAATTGATATGGCACGCCACTGATTCCATCACACTTCAAATTATAACATCGACCCTGAAACGCGCAACAGTTGGACGCGTATTGGCTGGAGACCTTGTTTAAACAGCATCCACAGATCATTTTAAGGTTTCCAGCTGGTCTAGCCTGAGGGTCCACATATCTCCTCAGTGAGAACCCTAAGTTATAGTTAGCACAGAATTACTTAATGCCTCCTTGATTTAATTTCAGAACTCATAAACAACAATAAAAAGAGTGCACTGAGCTTAAACCTAATGAGCAGAAATAATTGCAACAAGGAAGTGCACTTTAGACATATAAATAACCATCAAAGTCAATGTGACAGCATTTAACAACATCAGAATCAGTTTTACTCATTTCAAGTAATGATAAGACAGTACTGTAGGTCTGTATCATAGCAGGACTACAACGTTTTTAGTGATTTAATATTGCGTTTCCATGAAGTTGAAGTTTGAGATCATTGTTCATCAATCTGATGATTTTCCCCGCTTTACTTAAAGTGAGAGTTTATTAATTAGGACATATGGTTATCAGTATTTACTCTATTATCTGCATCACGGTGCTTCTCCATTCTCATCCCAAATGAAAAGATATTCATTGTTCCCTTCAGGAATTTAATGAAATCTCTACTCCCCACCCACACTAATGAAATTCTTTCAGGGTAAGCTTTTTAAGTCAGGGTGACTTGACCTCCTCGCTGGTAATGAACTATAAGGTAGCTGCCCTGAAATTAAATATTAATTTGCAATAAATGCGAAATAAACTTAGAGTTTTACAAGGTGTTTTTAGCTGCAGTCAGGGAGGAACTGCTATTTCCACTCTTATTTCAGACCTCAAGGAGCTTAAAATAAGCACATAATGCACACACTGCTGAACTCTTTGATTCTTGCCTTTGTTGACTTGTAGGCTTAAACCATATGAGGCCGTGCTGATACTGAATATTGAATTGAAGCTTGGGTCAAGTATCTGTGGTCAGCACCTAAAACAATCTATTGAATTGCTACATAAATGCATGATAAAAGACTTTTCTCTATTTTCATTGAAAATGATATCACTGCGCCACCGGCATAAATACGCTTTCCAAAGATACAGTGTCATCAAATGACACGTGCTTACTGAAATTGTTATTATATCTTGCTTCTAAATGAAAGAGTTTTGACAGAGGAAAAAAATGTCTGTGCTCTAATATTAGTGGAGAATTAGTGAAGAAGTTAAATTAGATACACTGCAGTTGTAAAACCATGGAATATTTTTCAACAGCTAATTAGTTTTTATCAATTCACTGAATGGTCAGTTATCATGCTCATGAGTTATACTTCAGTAGAACACGTACTAGAAGGTCTAGAAGGATCAAAAATTAGGAAATCGTGCATACCAGTAGGCCAGTAGGTGGTTATCACCTGTAAGTGTCTTAATTAGGCGACACCTAGTAGCCGTATGACAAAAACATGAATAACCGTTGGTAAAATAACTTCAAAGTGTAAAAGAGTCCACATGGGGAAGAGGTTGGGGGGATGAAGACAAAATGCAGGACTTTGTTGTTTCTTTCTCATCAGCCAGTCTAACTCATTTTAACAACTGATTGATTGATTGATTGGCATTTACTATCCTAACCATGACAGAGGAGGTCTGGCACATGACATTGTAAGATGACCACATAGTGAATGTGGAGCAGGAACAAACTTGCCCTTATATGTGGTGCTGATAAGAACAGGAAATGTGACATCTGAAGCAGATTCTCCAGAAATGGGCAATTATCTAACTTAATATAACTAACGGTTAAGTGTGTAGTGCTATGCTGTAGTAAATTACTATACTGCATGCATCACAAAAATATCAAAATATTAAATAAATGTTATCACTTGGTTCTTTCAGAGAACGAGCATTTTGTTTACCATAGCCTGAATCATCGGTGCCACTTTACAATAAACCTTCATGCAACTAAACAAAGATATTAGAGAAAAAGACATGAATCACTGCTTTTGCTTTAGAAGCTGCAGGATTTGTGCAACAACTAAAATATTAGCCTCTTATGAACGATTAACACTTAAATAGATTTATTTAACTACATGGGAAAGGTCATCTGACAAGAGAGCTTTCTGTATTAGTGTTTTTTTTTTGTCCTTACTTTTGTTGCTGCCAACACGAGGTAAACAAACCAGATTTCAAACATTTCAATAAAATCAAATGTTTCATGAACAAGAAAATGCTTGCAACTGCCTTGTTATCCCATCTCTCTCTCTCTCTCTCTCCCTCTCTCTCTCTCTCTCTCTCTCTCTATATATATATATATATATATATATATGTAATTTATAGGTTGAGCTTTCAGGTTGATTTTCAAAGACCTTATAGAGCAACTGTTTTTCCAGCCATTGGCTAAAACAAAAGCTTTATCTTACCGGTGTTGAGGTCCTTATATTCCTGGGAGAAGTGCTCATTCTGATGCACCCATTCCCCATTGCATTTAAAGAAGATCTGTAAGGCGGGCGCAGCTCGACAGCGCAGCTTGATGGGGTTGCTCTTGACAATGTAGGCATCCTCTGGCTCCTGGATGAAGTGCGGCAAGGTGCCCTGCACCGAGGGTAGAGAGTCGGACTGAGCATCACCTGTGGCACCTGCAAACCAAAACACCGGTTACTTCATTATCCCGCTACTTCTGTCTGTTTTAGACCAGTGTTGAATAGAGCACTAAAGATAAGACAAGCCATTCTCAGTTGGATACACACTTCAGCAGTAAAGGAAACAGTACTTTCAAGTGCATTTTTTTTAACTAAAAAACAGCCAAACAGCCACTGCTTGCAAATTTAAAATGATTGCTCAGTGGACAATGTTTTGAATTTTCCATTCATCTGAGGCAAGTATATTGTAGAAAGGCAAAGTATATACAGAGCACAATTTGTCCCCCATTTGAACAAAACTGTTCTCCTGAGTAATTTGAAGATGAATGAAATCAGAGCAGACCAAGTGGAGAGGAATTAGGAGGGGACTGATTACCCAAATTGTGGCTGTGGAGTCTGAATACATCTTATCTCAGCCACAAGGCCCGGATTTAGGTCCACACAAAAACATCCTTTGTGCTGTCGCCAACGTTCTACCATCTTTGACGACAATTCACAGCAGGTTACCCCTTTCCTTTCAGTTTAGCAAGTGCCCGGCCCAGTTCACGAGTATTGTTCGTCATGGCAGCTCATCAATTTAAGCACAGTTTGGAAAAAATGATCGGAGAGATTATGAGAGTGTGAATTTTTTATTTAGTTTGGATGTAGGTCTTTGCCTCACATAGGGTTCTGTGCTTGCCTCCACTGGGTAAAGCACAGAGAGCTCTGCAGGCTGGGACAATAAGGAACAGGATGTTTGTGCTCCTGCCATCACCCGGGATCTTTCTCAGAATTACACCTCAGTCCCATCAAGGCAGCTCCAGCTAAGCTATTCAGTGCCGTAAAAGCCCATGAAAGCTATTATGCCCCACCATCAAATCCAATTCTGTTCCCTGAAATCGAATCGGCCCTCTCACCACCTCTCTCAATCAATGTTGTCCTTGTTAAATGGGTAAATGAATGGATGCAGGTGTAAAGAGAGGCCACACGTAAAACAAACAGGCAGGGAAGTGAATGAATGGAAATAATATGCTGACATTAGCCATTGTAGGACAGGTAGATGTCTTTATCATATTTCTACAACATGCAATTCCTGTAGCTATTCATACCACCACTATAGCCTGTTTTTTGTGCTTGATATATCCTGGAGAAATGAAAAAGCAACAAAACCAAAAGCTGCTGCAAATGTTTTGTGCTCTAAACCTCCATTAGGGGTCATGGTGTGGTTCACATTTTCATATATAAAAATTCATGCCTACTCAAACTTTTGTGCTGTGAGCAGGTATATGACATGTAATATACCAAATCCATATATTCAATATAATATAGTATAACCAATATTTAAATATGAACAGATAATGCTAATCTAATTTGTTCCTCGCCTGTCGAAGTACCAAAGTAAAGTACATTCCTGTCTGCATATCACTGTGTGGGTGGCTGTTTGCCTGGATCAAAAGAAGGTGAAAAGGTATTAAACCATATGTGTTCTGCTTGTATCATACTCCACGTAATTGAATGTAGTTGCCTGGTTTTTCATATACGCTGCTCAGTTGCAGTCTCAAGTTAAAAAGCTCGGTCGGTATTTTTTGGTGAGCTCTTTGTGACACCAGAGAAGATCAATAAACACATTAGTTTCAGTGGAATGCTGCAAGTCTGTCAGGTGTGTCATTTCATTCAGTAGTATCAGTATTATTGATGGTTTATTAATCATCCTGGTGAAATTCTCTTGTGGACAGACAGCTGCCTTTAGGGCACAGAGGGTTCAGGGTTCAGCGTCTGGTCAAGGGTCACATAAACATGTGTCCAAGAAGAATCGCCAGTTAAAGCAATTGTTGAGTTCATGGATGACTTCCCTACCAGCTGAACCACAGCCACCCCTTAACATATCACTGGCCCACAACGGGATCGAAACAACTGAGCTAATCTTTTTTTTAAAGAGCACAGGTGCATGAAAAAATGCTCCAGGCAGAAAAAGTAGTGCAGTTCAGTTTGTTTTAAATCAAAAACAAATTCTTACTAAAAATCAAACTACTACAAGGTGTTCTGTAGACGTCTGATTTAAAACTGAAAGGAGTTGGGGGGGGGGCAGAAAGCTGCATCCTCTGTCACTATACAGTTAAAACATGTGAGCCTGGTGCATGTGCAGCATGTATACACTGATGTTTTAAGTGCGTGTAAATCCATTTCCATATTAGCCACATTACCACTCCCCTTAAGTGCATGTCTGTGAAGGTTCCATAATTGTAACTGCGTGTCTATGAGCCGCCCAATATGCCAGCCACCACAGCGGAGCGATTTCAAGAGATGCTCCCATGAGATGGTGCTGACTGTATGTTTATGTAAGCTGGGGAACTTTAGCTGGACCAGCAGATTTCAGGCTTCACTATGTGGCTCCTGATGATGCAGCATGACAGTAAGACTTCACGTAAATTCCTCTTTTATTCTCTGCACTTGTCAAACAATGGACGTAGTAAAACATGGGAGGAGAAATTGGGATTTAGATGATTTCTAGTACTTACTATTCTCAACTGTATGTACAACATTAAAATGTCCAGGTAGCATTAATGTTATTGAAGTTATTAAATATTCTAGTAAAATCCTCCATTAGCTGGCATTAGTTAAGAGTTAATGTTAGCCTATAAACATTAGTGGCGAGCAGATAGATTGGTTTTGTGCCTTAAAAGCTGGTGAACAACATGGTATTATCTGAAGATTGAGTCATGGCAACTGGACTTCTTTCTTCCAAGTAGAGACGTTTCGTTCTGCATCCACAGAACT
>JAUYWH010000027.1:2402737-2412971 GCA_034779795.1 Ctenopoma multispine | reverse complement strand
GTGCTGATTAGACAGCATGAATATTGCACAGGTGTGCCTTAGACTGCCCACAATAAAAGGCCACCCTGAAATGTGCAATTTGATCAAACAGCACAATTCCACAGATGTCGCAACCTTTGAGGGAGCGTGCGTTAACACCGTTTTATTATTATTATTTTTATGATGATGAAAGTCCATCGCTCACTGGCTCTGAATATACACAGAGACTAACAATGGGTCAGTGGAGGGGTGGGATGTTGATCAGTACTGGTTTTGAATTGGCATCAAGAAACATCTCAACCAATGAGAGCATTTGCGGGTGGGCCTAACCAGTGCAAAGTTAAATTTTTCTATCAGCGGGGAATTTGGAGTCTGATGTATCACTTAAATACAATACAAACGTTGATCACCCAAACAACGGACACCATCAGTCATCATGGCGCTCATGTGTTTCTTTTAATGACAGCAGTCAAATTAAAAACTTTGATTAAAAAACGGTTTTCCAGTAAAAGCTTTTCCTTTTACCAGCAGGTTCAGGTTTGTGACGTGCACTCCGTGTGTGTGTCTGTGTGTGTGCGTGTGTGGAGCGCAGCTCCGACATGCGCGACACAGGGATTATAGGAGAAAAAGAAATGCGACCATGTAGAGACAAAAATGACATAAGATAAAGAACATGGGGCTGTTTAGTTAGTAACAAGGTACAGACCTGTGGTTACACATAGGTTGTTCTATAATAAACTAGATGGACGTTAATGTTCTGGCAAATAGTTGATTTTCTATTCAATTTGATTACATTAATGTTTAAGTTGGCATTTACAAGAAATATTTAACTGCTACTATATAATGGGAGTATTGCTATGAAAAACCATCTTATTTGTTATTAATTTTGTTCATATAGCAGAACCTTTCAAATAAAATAAAAAAACTTTTGAATTATTATTACATTCTACCTATAAAATCATGAGATTAATGGCAATTAAAATTTTTAGTCATTGCCCAGCACTAGTCTTTACTAATTTCACAATCATTGAGGTCACTATCGTAATATAAACACTAATGTAAAGCTTTAGAATTTGTTTTATAGCCTCGCACTGATGTCACTACAATTTTATCTCAAACAGGATGAACAATCTAATTTGGAAATTAAAGACTTCATTTTGTCCATGTTAATACATTTTCCTCATTTAAAAAAAAAGCAGTTTTCTTATTTTATTATTGGTTAATGAAAAAAATGCAGCATACAATTTTGTGAATTTACATCAGTGTGCAAGAACTGAAAGGGTCCGCATACCTTCTGAAACCACTGTAAAAAGATTGTTCACACAGACATGTTCATGTAGAATGTAATATACATGTATGTATGTGCATGTATATTGTATGATGTAACAAGTGTTAATATAATATATGTTCTCCTTCCACATACATGTACTGTATATGATGTGTTATCACACAATATGTACTGGGAATGATCATGTAGTATATATATGCCTGTGCTTCCATATCCTTAATAACGTGGATAATTCAGTCTTCATTACTATCCATTATGAGTATCATCACATTGTAATTTTGCAAAATGAGATCATATCATGAGAACTGATAGGCCTGTGGTGAAGTGTTCCCCCCAGCAGGGACAGGATGGTTACAAGCGGGTAGATATTATCTCCTCTGACACTCATTGTGTAGCTGACTCCATCTGCAGAGGCACAGGCCTGGAAGCATTGTTGGAATTGATTTAGTGAACGAGGCCCAATCTTTGGACACTTTGCTGCTATTGACTGCGGCTTCAAATCAGAAATTCGAACAGAACTCAGTCGGGGATTTAATTAAAACTCAAAAGAGGGAATGACTGACACTGCGGACAGGGTAGTTGCAAGAAATCAATTGTCCAATGCAAATGAGTTTCAAATCCCCCCTTTGCCTTCTGCTTCCATTATTTATTTATCTTTTCTCCCCTTCACAGCTCTGTGCTGCCTTCTTAACTGGGGGCACAGTTCTCTCTTTATTCAACAGTTAAGAAGATAAGCAAATGTTTTAAGCTCATTACTAAAATGTGTGCCATTACGATTTGGATTGCTTCCCTATTTTCTTGTCATTCAAAAAAAGGCTGTCAAAGATCCAGTTACTGCCGATATGAAGAGAAAGATCTCTAAAGGAAAGAGGCTTATGTTAAATGAAACAGCTATTGATAATGTCAGATGTGTTACTCGGTCCACTTCTGTTTACTGCTGTTGTATTCTTCTTATTTTTTTGGATAACCAACCAAATGTAAATGGGATGTCGTGATATTTTCAGCACAGCCACAGCACAGTTTGACAGCAGAACATAACGCAGCCATCTGAAACATCAACTGTGAACGAAGTTTTGATCTCAGTCCCTTAGAATGAAAGCAGCAGGTTTTATGTATGTTGCAAGGTTGAAAAAATTAAACATGAAGAAATGTTTGACAGGAATGTGACAGGGAGGGGGTTATTCCTATTCCTAACTACTCCTATTACTTTCTCCACATTGGGAACCACTAACTGAAGATGAAATAAATCAGGCGGACTGAGGAAAAGTGAGCCCACCAAAAACTGACTGTCACCTGGCAACGCCAGCCCACAATTTTCGCTTTGCTTATTGTAGTCTGGCAAAGCTGAATAGACATATTGCTCAGGAGACACATCATTTCAACTGGGCTGCACAGAGAGAGATGACTGACAGCTCTCTTTTTCACTCAGTCATCAGAAGCTACTGTATATCATAATGGATGAAGGCATGTCTTTCCAAAACGCAGCTGTTATGAAGGTTCTTCTGAATTATCCTTCTGTGGGATTACCCTTTCTCTTATTGTAAGGAAATTGGGGGCAAAATACACCTACTTTAAATAGTTCTTGACAAGGTTCAGTCAAATTTTAGAGCTGCAATAAATTATTTGACACAAATAGTTGATTAAATGAGCATATAGGTGCTAAAAACGCAAAGAGAATCTTTACTAGAGCCTGCAGCTCCCCACAGCTCTGCAACTTATTTTAGATTCTTTTTTAGCTCATTGGTTTTTAGTTTTCTATGTCGCTCAGGAGTAGGTAGAGAAAAAAGACACTGGAAACTGAATACTGGATTGACTTTTAAAAGCAACAAAACTCCGATAATCTTTCTCTTTAAATTGGATTGTTATCAGGATAGTACAAACATAAAAACATAAAAATGTCACATAAATTTCATCATTCCTACTTGAAATGTATTTATTATACGCAGAATTATATCTACCCATGATGAACTCATGATCAGATATTTGCTCGTCCTTAGCCATAGTTATAGTTTTATATGTGTTGCAAATGCAGATATTTAAATGACATTTTCTTTCTCTGCTGTGTCAAATAGCATGAATAAAATAAATGAATGAACAATTATTCATATTAATGTATATTTAATTCTGCAAATGTTATTAATGAACGTCCGCTGGCCCACTTCAGCCTCTGTATCTGTAAATAAACATGAACACAGGTATTAACAAAAAGTAAAGTAAGTAATACATTTCATATCGTATATGATTGCTAACACTGCTCTTCCTCTGAGATCAAACAAACAGTCATATTCACTGAGGTTACTGCTTGTGGCACATTTCTAGCTGAATGGTGATTATCATAAATATGTCGGGAAAGTTTTTTCTATTGCTATTTACCATGTCGATTTCTACTGAATAACATCCAGAGGAAAGGCCCAGCCTTGACCCTCATCACCTTCCTAGCAGCTAATAGTGCATAATCATTGATAATTGGCAGCCAGCAGCATTTACAAAAGAGCCAGTGATTAATGCTAATTAAGACTGGAAAATGCGGGTGTGTCTGTGTGTTGTCATGTGTGAGTGAATACTTGTGCTTCTGACCTTGTCTGTTCTCTGAGCCTGGTCCCTAGCAGCTGAGTTTAGCCCGACCAATCCAACCAGCCTGCTGCAATCAAATATGCAGTTTCAAAGGCTACTGGTGCTGCAGCATGGCTGCTTAAACCTTGCTCCCACATCACACACGCAGTAAGAAAGAAAAGCTGACAGAGAGAGGGGGAGGAGAGAGAGGGGTCTCTTTACGCCCTGATCTCTCCCTTGGATCTGTTGATGTCTCAACTCTCTGAGGAGAAGTGCCAAGTCAGCAAAGAATTGAATGACAGACACAGAGACAGAGTGAAATCTGGTAAAGTGTGTCTGGGAATGCATCTCAAAGAAGGAGAAAACAGGCAGGCCTTTTTAAAAAAATGTTTAAATGGCACAGCTGTCAAAGGAAGGAGATGAGAAGTGCAGCTTTATTTGCAGTTTGTCTTTCCACTGATACTGGCCACACAAACTGGATGAGATAAAAACCCACGTGTGTACAAAATACATCAAAAGATCAGCATTAAACCCCTGATTCTCTTTTACACGAACACTAGTGTCCCATTAGCTGTATTCTGCCTTTGAACATAGTTAGTGTTTGAAATGCTAATATTTTGTTGTGGAGGAATGCAGTTTGATTCATTGAGACACTTTTTACTGGCGTGGCATCAGGAATGAACCCAAACGATTATGTTTGACAACTGAATATTAACCTTCATTCATCTGCTTTTTGTATCAGAAATCCACACTTTCTGTATGTTATATTGACCCATATGAAAAGATCTCGGCTCCTTATTCGCTAAGTGAATTAGCTTCACTTTGTCCAACTGCTTCATTTGTTAGTAAAAGCCATAGTTTATGCTGTTCTGTGTGAAAAGTCATTCAGTGATTAAAACAAAAGGGCATCTGAATCTCTATTAGTGTGCACTGCAAATGTGCCTTCATCAGCATAATTATTTATTCATAAAAAATCTGTCAACTATTTTTCAGTTTCTTTTTTTTTTTTACAAACCCCCACGTTCACTTCTTCAGACCTACTGTCATACACGGATTTAATAACCAAAAATGATCCAAAATAGTGAACAAATGGCAAATCAACACCCAAACTACAGAAGGTTTGAATGCGTGAAAAACATTTACTGTCAAATAGGGATGTAACATTTTTTCTGAAGCAGTTTGGTTCATATGTCGGGTTTTCTTTTTGATGTTGGGAGATGGTGGCTTTCTAAACATGAAGACTCACACTGTGCTGTCCCTAAACACCTTACAACACAGGTGACCTACACTATCTACTGTATGCAGTGCATGATGCCTGATCAATCATGGTTCTCAAACAAAGATTAATGTAAGTGTTGGCCACATGGAGGGACAACAACTCCTGTGTTGTACCTTCTATAAAGAATTGCGAGCTGGCATATTGACACAATAGACCTACCTTGACTGAGGAGTGTAAAAGGGGCTTATACTGTATGTCAGCCTGTCCATGGCAAACCCAACCCTTTGCCTGTGAGAGCTGTGGTTGGTTTCACCGCCCTTAACAGGATAAGCAGTTTAAATAACAGATGTATGGACGTTCACTTTCTGATTACTAAAGCATGTTTAAATTATTTGTGGTTCCAATTAAAGCAGCTCAAGTATAACCAAAAATCCATTTTTTATTAATATTAATTTAATATTTAACCAACCCATGATTCCCTGAACTGAGGGTTTTTAGTCCCTTCCTGTGGTCACTGTGATGTAGAGAGCTGTTAAATCCAAACAGGAGTGGTACAAATGTCAGTGAGTTAAGGTCTCAACATCCGCCAAAACAAATGAATAGTGTATAAATTAGCTGTGCAGAAACGTAGTCACATTATGACTCTTTGGTAAAATTGTAATGTTAATTTCAGTAAAATTTAGATTTTGTTTTTCTCGACTCCTTAAAGGTATCTCACTTTTCTCTGGTGATTCTACCTGAGTTCAGCAAGAGCTGCTACAGGCCGACTCGCTTCATCCCAACAGAGAGCCACAACTTTAAATGAACTCTGAGAGAAACATGATTTTTGTGCAGCTACCTACTTTATTTAACATTCACAGAGAGTAATTAATCTGAGAATCGGTTCGCTCCAGTAAATTTTAAACAGCTGTGCCTGTTAATTTGGAACTATAATACTGCTGTGAACAGGTTTCTGCATCGTGATGCCGTGGTCCACACTCAACCTGTAATACTTGGAGAAGAACAAATGGTCTCAATCCCTGTTGCCATGCAAAATGACTGATTCATTTAGTAGTGAATATTACATTGTCATTGTGCTTCTTTTTCTCTACAGAGCTTCAGCTGCCCACCGCTAAACACCAAGTTTGACTGCAAAATTTCCATTTTGAGTTTGTCATCTTTGACCTTCACGCAAGGTCAACCTAAGATTTAATGACATGAAGAGTGGCAGCCGTGTGTTTGTTTTCTTTTTTTTAAAAAGCAGTTTAATAGCAGCGTAGGATTCCTCTACCATGACAGAGAAAGATGTTCTCAAGAAAAGGGGCTTTGAAGGCCTTAATAAAAATATGCTCACCTCAAGTTGGCGTGGACAGCTTTGCCAAAGGTTTTACTCCATTTCACTGACACTTAACAAGAACCTTGAGAAGACCCCACTTACTCAACATTACCGCTTCACTGGCGGCCTCATTATCTTTCACGAACAAGCTGCTGAAAGGTTTTGGAGACAGATACAATATGAGGGGAAGACAGGCTTCAGCTCTGACAGGGCTAAAACTGTCAAACCAGCTCTATATGGACTGGATTGAAAAATATATACGCCCTACCTACATATCCAAAACTCGTAGCTTCCCACCCAGACAGTGTTTGGGCCAACATCTACAATTTAACAATTCTGCAAGTGTCCAAAACACAAGCCTTTAGTTGACTGAGATGAAGAGACAAGAAAGTCTACACCAACGTTTGGCACAGTGAGTCTTGTCTTAGCCCTGTGGAGCTTGTTTGAAGTAGCTACTGATGTGCTGTTATTTATGCAGAGCGAGACCACAGAGACCACAAGCGGAGCGCAGTGTGACCCATATTCGGCAGACTTGAAAGTGCAGCTCACTGCCAAATTTAACGGAGGGCAAAAGTACACAAAGGGCATGAATGTTTCCTCTGTGCAGCCAGTCCGTATGTAAAAAAAAACAAAAAACAGAGCACATAGAGGTTTCACGAACAGCAAGAAAATGAGCATCCATATTTCTTAGTACATTCATTTTGTTAGCATATACACACATACATAACATAAGTGAACCGAACACCAACTACAACAGTGCAGTGAGTAAACCAGTCTTGGCTGAGATTTGAGTCCTTATTGTGTCTGAGTTTGTAATACTGACTTACAATTATTCATCTTGGGGAAAGTATGTGTGTGTTTTTTTTAAAGATTATTTTAATGTCTTTATTACAGACAGACACACTGAGGTGTTTTTGCACTACCAGAGATTAATGTCAATCAGCGAGTGAAGGCAATACTGTTCCATTGTTCCCTTAGATTTTCTACAATTCTTTCAGTACACAATACATTTCTCTACCATATAATGGTTTATCTGCTCAGTCCTGGTGGTTTCTGCTCATTCAAACTACCCATGCCTTTTATTACTACTTGGCAACACAGACACACAGCTCACAAATCTTCCAGACAGTGTGCAATATTTTACACAACTGACACAATATGTATATCTTCATCATTTAAATCTTCTCAGAAATTGAACTGTTGTTGCAGCAGTGAGCTGTTCTGAAAGCTGCACAGTTTATTCAAATGACCAAACCCTATGTTTTATTATTCTGTATAAAAATTTAAGTACATTTCCATTTGACACAGCTTTAGAAATAAGAAGAGGATAACTAAGAAGAGTCACTGAATATACTTTATACTGTCTGCAGAGTTACAGTTAGAGCCACAGTCTTCGCATTTCAATATTTAAAAATGAAAAAAGTTTCTACAGCAAACTTGAATAGAAAAAGATTCCGCTAATTATGTTTGTTGCAAAAACCGGCTAGGTACATCTAGAAGCACAGAGCTGCACTTTAAAAGAACAGGTGTGCATCATATTTTATTGAGCCCCCTGCATCAAGCGCACAGCCCAACTCAAACCACAGTGAAGCTTCTCTCTGCCTGCTCTTTCATGAGAAGTTTGCTCTCTCTGAGACAACTTCGATCTCTCTCTCCCTCTCTCTCTCTCTCTCTCTCTCCTCAAGGACGCCAAGTATTGACTCAGAATCCACACATGTGATATTTAACTGCAGTTTTTAGAACTTCAGAATTGTGAGTTTGGAACGAGAAGTTTAATCTGGGTGAAGCACAGCACTGAGTTATTAAACATCAAGGGACTGTTACACAACCTGGTAGTTGTATATTCTGTAGAGTCTGTCTTTTGGAACTTTAATCCACTTTTGTGTGGTGTCTTGATGTACCAATAGAAGCACAGTGCTGTTTGATGATTATAAATATGTTAATAAATTCATTTTGACTTCAGAAAGAAAAGCTGATTATTACGTAACATACAGTAAAAATTGTGCTGGATATAATTTCCATCACTAGTACTGCATCAGAGAGTGATACAAAGAAGTTAAAGCTATTTTCACTAGATGATAAATGTTTGTTCCTGCAAAGTTTGAGAAGTGGACTCTGTGTCTTTTTCCAAAAGGGGTCACGGAGTCACCTAAACAACTGTTGTGTTCCCGTGCCGTGTTGACAGTGCATATCAGACTCGATTTCCCTCCCTGTACGTCAGAAGCCAACGCTGGCTGGCAGTTAGGAGGGAATTAATTACACACTCACAGATTCACACAGTTCTGACTGCAAACACAATGAGTTCAACACAAACAAACACTGGTCAGCATTCATTCCCGCAGATGAATAAAACAACACCAGTCATTATCTACGCCTCTCATCTCTCCTTTGTCTCAGCTGCTCTACTTTGCCCAGAATTTGCTGACAGCCTTTATGGTACAGTTCAATATCTGAGACAAAAAAAATGCATCCAACGATTATACTGCCACAAGACATTCAACTATCATTTAACTCTCTCCCTCTCTAATGAATAAATACATAATGCATCATTGTAATGTGAGGCATTTTCTTTCTGAATAGCCCAGATTGAAATAAATTGGTTATGATTAAATCCATAAAACCACCCTTTGTCAGGTTTTGTCTCCACAATAAACTTAAACGCTTGTTGATCAAACAAAAATGCTACTGTGCGAACACATACCATGATTATAGTCTTGCATTCATTAAGTGCTCTTACAGACTGAAACACATGAAGCTTCATTATAGGAAGGCTAAATGAATATCATTAGATCGGTCCTAATTTCCCTCTGCTGTGAAAAGCTTTTGTTCTTGGCTGAATTAACAGAATAGAATCATTCACAATACAACAGTAATAAGTAATAAATACATTTAGTGAGATACATTAGTAAGAAAAAAATCCACATCAATGTGGTAAAATATGTGACAGCGTGTATATGTATCACAAAAATGGTTACACACAGTTAATCATTGCCTAATTGTGCAGTTTTCCAAGGAGTTTTAGCTCATCGTTTTGGTTTAATTGCCACAGTTGTTCACTCAGAAATTTTTATGTCATGCTTTCTGCATGCTTGTGTCTGCAATAGGGTATACCTTAACTATTTCTGAACTGTCTTCAGACCATGTTTGCAAAGGTCTAGGGGAACTTTGTCCACATGTCTGTGTGCAGTAGTGTGTATGCAAGTTTATCCAAGTGAGCAGAAAACATGAATCTACCTCTGGTAGCACTATGAAACTTGCCTTGAAAAAGTGGGTCCACAAGGACACACATGCACTTGGATGGCAGGATATCAGGGGCCAATCTACAGTGTGACAAGAGGGGGCAGCTGCCCTATCTATTGAAGGGTTTGTTCCGTACCTGCACCCTCACTCCAAACCATCTTAAAATTGTAACTGGACAATAAAATGTGATCTACCTCATTAAATATTAAAAAATAAATAAATTAATTAAACAAAATAAAACCATAGCTACTATGGTAGTGGTAGTACACCCCATCCCTCCCATTGCCACCCTGCCAAAACCTTTTCCAGCACATGCTAAATTTCCTAGATGCACTACTCCACAGCCCTACCAATGGTGTCCCACTATTCCGCTGACATACATAACAACATACTAAAATATGCTGCGAGAGTGAGGAAAAAGAATAAAGTGGTAAATATGGATGGAAACAATGCAGTGTTAAAAGGTGCTAGCTGATATATTATAGTTAAAGAATTAATTTATGCTGATGTAAGCAGTAGTTCAAAGCCACAGTGTCACGGTTCGACCCTGGTCGGCCCAATTCCCCCGTGTATTTAATATATTTTGGTCTTTCTTCTAGTTTGTTTTTCACGTTTCCCTGTCACACCCCCATTCATTCAT
>JAUYWH010000027.1:2366844-2399700 GCA_034779795.1 Ctenopoma multispine | reverse complement strand
TCTATCTATCTATCTATCTATCTATCTATCTATCTATCTATCTATCTATCTATCTATCTATCTATCTATCTATTTATAATCTTGGTTGGCTTGGTGGCACTCATTATTAGGCTGATACATCACAGCAAACAACAAAAACGGCAACAGAAGGCAACCGTGGGGACTTTTTATAACTGTTCACACTGAGCTTTATTGGACAAAGTATAACTGGCGAGTTGACCAGCTAATTTGACCTCGCCTGACCACAGGGGATTTTGCACAGGAAAGAAACGGAGACTGCTATAATGGAGTGATCTATGCACTGCTTCTGATGTGCACACCCCATCAAATAGCTATTTGTCAACAAGGGAATGGTGGGAGGAGGTGGTGGGGTGGGTGAAGTGTTAGGTCTGCAGCACAGCAGATTGTGTTGGAGTGATTTTTATTCGGCTTTTATGTTCTGGCAAGTCGGAGGTTTCCACTGTGGAATATCGCTCACAGCATGCCTTTGGCATTCAAAGCAACATCATGTTGTACGTGTTTGAGTGACAGTGTAAAGATGAGGCAAATCTGCCGTTCCTATAAAGGGTTATTCCAAAATATTCAATCTTAATGAATCTAATGTAACTTTACATTACAGGCACTTGAATAATGCCACATGACTCAATTTTAAAGGTGTTTGTCTTAAAGTTCTTCAGAAAGCTGGTTACTTTACTTGTACTGAAATTTAACAACAGCAATATCTAGTAAGGATTACTCACCTGATTGACGAATCAATGAATGATGACAGTGTCCAACACACAGCCGATGAAGTAATGGAGAAAAAGAGAAAGAAGACATTAGGGACATTAGCAATATATCAATACAATTAGTACTACAATATAATCAGTACAATTTATTACTAAAACATGAGTGAGAGTATTGCCTACAGGGTGACGTAAGAAAAAACCATTTAAAAGGTCTTATTGTTCTCTCTTGCCCTGTCCGTAACATCTGTACCATCAGCACTAAGCTGCAGAGTGACAAGCCCTCTGGAGGTCTAAAAACGCTGCCTCTCTGTTGCACTCCCAATTAGAAGGCTTCACCTGCCCAGCAGGGGACAGAGTCAGAGGTCCTTCCATCTGTCAGACCTGTGCACTACCACTGTCATATCACTCTTCAGATATGGCCACTGAGGCCAAGAGTCACTGCCTAAAAGCCTTACATTTCAATGGCCATCACATCTTGCCTGACTAGTTCACTACATTTTGAAAGGCTGCAGCTCTTTCTCCTCCAAGGGAAGACATATGCCCCGTAAATACTGCATGTCAGACAACTCTTGAGTACTATCTAGTACAAGTAAATAGAAGGATTAGGGGTGAGAATCTCCTGGCAACACTAGAACAGCGTTGGTGGAAAATGCTCAGCTAAAGGGCAAGGTTGTGGAAATACTTTCTCAGGAGCTTTAATATATCAAACCTATATGTTTGGTTGCTATAATTGTTTTACTTTCCATTACCTCACTTTTTTGTTTCCTTCAAATTCTGCCTACAAAATAAAATCTCTTCATACCAGGACCTAACAGATGTCCACCTTTAAATTCACAGAAGTTAGTTTCTAAGTGGCATCAAGGCCAGTCCAGTTTGGATGTGGGCTTTTGGATGGTTCTCCGGTCACAACCTAGCATGGGAGCTTTCCCCCAAGGGCCCGCTGGACAGTCCTGGCCAGTGACACATTGATGTATGAGCTCCAGTTTTTGCTCCCTCTCCCCCTCAGCACAGAGAAGCAGGTGTGCTGATCAGTGCCACTTGATCTGTCAGTCGGATGGATAAAAATAGCCTTGGAGATTGAGCTGGGAGCAGGACTCGCCTAAGTCTTCAGTGGAAATTCAATTGACTTTGAATGGTTGCTCGAACGTTCTTGACCAAGGTAAATGAGACAAAGTCTTCTCAAGGTCATACGTCTTAAATGGGGCTTTTGAGTTATGTGTCAAGCAGAATAGAGAAGGCTCGTCTAAACATTAGGTGTTTCTTAGATTGAAAGGGAGAGATTCATTAATTAATGTAACATCACTATGTAAATCTGGAGTGCCCAGACAAAACACACAACTTTCTGTTTTTCTAAATGTTGAAGCACCTCACCAAATCCATTACAACTACTACTATCATAAATTAAATTGGGCCAAACTAGCATTTGTGCAGTTTGCTTGATGCGGTCAACCTCCAAGTATAGTTTTCCTCTGCTTCTAGGATTTTTTCCTTCCTGGTGATTTACTGTCAGATTTACTTAGCATATCCCAAGCTATGCTCTCCTTCTATAGATTGAAAAAATGCAGAACTTTGCAAGTTTTCTCTGAAGCTCCTGATCAAGAGAGATTGAGGGCAGAGACTATAAAATGGGAGTAAAGCTGCGGCATCAGCAGCTTTCATTGTGGGGAGGCTGAAGAGGGTCTGCTGGTTGTTTGAACAGCAGGCAGCTATTACGCCACATGGATGCTCAAAGTAATTAAATGTGCTTTGGTTCCCTTCATGTTCCTTTCTCTCCTCTCTACCGTGTCTTAAATCTGCACAGACAGGGGTAAAGAAGTGTTAATGTCAGTGTTGTTTGGTGAAGCCTTCTTTCTGCCAAATGCAGCAGAAGTATTTTACTCACTCGTCTTAGCCTCGCAGTTACAGCAGGGCTGATAAAAAGCACCCATGTGAGCATTCACGTTGGTAGGGCTGCATGATTAAGTCCTCCATTAAGTCCTCAAGTGAATTAGTTATGTTGTAGTTATGTTCCCTTTGACTGGGTTCACTTTTAATGACCAATTCTCTATTTCATTTCCACTTGACACACTCCTATCTAACTTTGTCAAAGGTACAGAATGAGGTGCCCAGAAGAAGCTTGTTTAATTAGCTATCCACTTGTGGTGGTCCCAATGGCATCTGCCGTTTCAAATATTGAAGCTATTATTATCATTCTTACCATTAACATGAAAGCAAGGCAATGGGCCATTTAATGTGGCTTTCTAAGTAAACACCTTGCAGAGCTTATTCAAATCAGAGAGATACAGGCTCAGCAGGTTGCACAAATGTAAGGCTGATAATTGTTGACATTAAAATGAGCTCTCCGGCTGTCAAAATTCATACGTTCTGCTGATAAATGAGAGCAATGGTCATCACATTCTGTAGTCTACTGAGACTTCCCACTAAATCATGCATTAAGTGTCTAAAACTTAAAGTGCTGACTCACTAAGTCCCATGAGTACTTCATTCATAACTTGAAAGGCCAGAGCATCTCTCCAGCTCAGAGAAAAGACAAATATGCTCATATTCCATCTAAGAGGGAGATTAGCGGCATTAGCAATAGACCCTAAAATAGTGCAGAGGAGACGGTTGTCTGTTTCCTGTTTGAGAAGAATATGTAATAGAAAAGGCTGTCACGGATGTCAAGAGTGAAATGTCTGGGTTTGCGTGGATTAAAAAACATCCAGCTACCTCGGGCAAGTGGAACCAGCATCGAGAAAGAGGGATTATTTATGTGCATATGTAACAGACTCAAGACATAATTTAAAGAAAGATTGTAGCCAAGAGCATCTCGATGAATTGGCTGACAGAAGTGTGCCACCCCCCACCAGTCCTTCAGCATTTATATTTAGTATAATGTCTTTATTAATGCTCTTATACGGATGGAAGTAATAGAATATGGGACTGTATGTCTATGTAACATACATATGTATTCATGTTTTTTCTTTCCTTTTTTTTTGTTTCATCACTCTGCTCGTTCATTGCACTGGGGATATTCAGAAAGAACATACAGAAAACAATGAAGGCAGGGAAACATGGAACAGAAATTAACTCTCAGTAAACAATGCCACAGTGGAACAGCCTAGACTACCTCAGAGCAAGCCAAAAGTCTTACTTCACTGAGGGCACGAGAGCCCTCCCTCTGTTCAACAATACATGACACGTGGGAATGAACATGGCACCAAAATGGAGAGCACTTAATCTGTGTTGTGAAATTGTTGTGATTGAAGTTGGGGCTTTTGTCATTGGTTTCTTGGCAAGAAGTTAAGTAAACCATGTCCAACAGCTCCCATGTCTTGGAAAATACCCTTCTGCTGTTTGTTCAGACTATGTAAAATAAGTCGATATGTTGCCCCCACATGACTGGTGCTGTTTTAAGGATGCTAGGGGGGAAGGGGTTGAGGGGGGTAATTTACACACATCATCTAAGTTACTGTCAGGGGAGTCAGCACGGAGGACAGAAAATCTGAAGGACGCTTGCTGTAATGTCTGCAGAAGAATAAATAAACCAAGCATGGCCGTTTAATTGCTGCCTCCGACTTGGCCTCTGCGCTGTCTTCAGGGAGCTGAGCAGCTGCAGAGCTGGACAGCCATCAGAGTAAAGAAGAAAAAGAGTAAGGAAAAGAGAGGGAGGATGTGGTAACGGTGACTCAAAGGCTTAGAATTAAACCTTGCTGGTCTAGCTTCCCAATTCCAGTTCATACTTAAGTGATTCATTGGCGTGATTTTTCTATTTTTGGCACCAGGGGCATCTCTGTGGGCTCCAGATTCAGTGAACTGAGATCTGAGATCTGAATAGAGAGTGATGTTGCAAGTGAAGACTGACTTTCTATGCAGAGGGCATTAGAAAGAATAAAATAATAACAGATGAGATATTGATTCAGCAGTGATTACAGCCACACAGATGAATGTCAAAATATTGTCACAGTTTCATTCTTCATTATATTATCACTGCAGGGACAAAAGGACGGCCAGTGGCAGATTAATTCCACTGGGAGAAATCCCAAGCAATAGTTTTCATGTCAAGGTTAGCTAAAGTGACTTTACTGTACATGATGATAGACTTGGTATCAGATTCAATTAACTGGAACATGTTCGCACGATGGAGCGGCTCTGTAGTGGAATGGATCGAGTGTGGTGCTGACATTTCTGGGGTTAGAGGTTCACTTTCCTCTGGGAAGCCTTCACTAAAATATGGATACACTCAGCATGCAAAGTGTTATATAAAAGCAGAGACTAAATAGATGCCACATTTCATGTTACTCTGCTATTCAAATGAAGGAAATATCTGCATATATACAGTATACACATACTGTGTAGCCTTTCGCAGTCATGACAATAATGTATAGTCGTTGATTCAAAAATGTTTTCTTCTGCAGCTATTGCACTGCTGCTATGCTACTTTCTGTTTAGATATGAAAGACCTGGGATAGATCCTCAGGAGAGATCCTTAAAGTCCATGTTTAATACAGTTGCCCAAAGACAGGTCATCTATTGATTAACAACACGAGCTGACCAATTACCAGAGAGACTCGACATATAAGACAAAATCGGCCCTGCAAAACTACCCATGCCCACATGGAAATATGAGCATGGTGAAAGCACATTAGATACAATAAAAAGCTAAAGCCAAAAAATCATTTTAAAAGAACGTGAAATTACTGCTCATATAACCCTACCAACCCTATTACCCAAGCACAGACTAGAATATAACTAATTACTCAGGCCGTAAATTTAACAGTGGTCTAGGTCTATCTTCACTCTTTGTAAGCTGTAATTGTTTCGTTCACAATTTGTGTCATTATATATTTTAGTTTTACTACCATGCAGAGAAACATGTTCAAAAACAGTCAAGTGTCTTCAGTTTCACGGGTGAGTCAATTACACTTCTGCAACCAAAGCTACAGAAACCAATAGTCATTGAAATATTTTTTAAATACTTTTAAAGTGCTTGTTATTTCTAAGTAAATGATTAAAAAACTGTTCTACAAAACCCTTGGTGAGGACCAACAATATCCTGCTTTCTACACATGATAATTACATGGTTGAAATAATGGAAATATCATGAATAGCTAAGATATGACAAGTGGTAAGGCAATTAAAAAAATGGGAATTTGGGAAATAGCAACTTAATTAGTTACACGCACTGGCTCTTTCTTTTGTTGTTTCTTTGCCATATGTCAGAGCAGACAAACCATAAGTAAGTCAGTACGAGGAAGGCAACTACAACAGAGCTACTTTCCACAGTGTCACCATGTACAATGACAATTTAGTTATTCAGACTTCTAAACATTGTTAGTTTCAGTTTTAGTCCAGCTATCGAAAGACTATGAAAAACAAAACAAGGAGGCATCGCGTTACATGCATGTACAACCAGGAACTGCACCCTTGGGGTCCATTTTACTACACGGACTGCACACACCAGTGGCACTGGATGCAAATGTTCAGTTGCTCAATTGACCAATATATAATTTCCACAAAGAAACAAACTTAGCCACCAGACAAATACCACAGTATATGTACATACACCCTTGTACCTTAACCCTGCAGGTTTGCACTGGACATTCAATATGCAAGAGCTGTGGTATGTCCAACTTGACCTGCAATATGCTCCTACATGGCCATATGTCACATTAATTCTCCAAGGGGCTATGTGTTGGAGATGACCTAAAAATAGACTATGTCAGGTTCCTTGCAACAAATTTTAAAGCACTAATATTTTTACTCTGCTCTTGCTAAAAATGAGTTGTACACAATCCAACAACCAGCTAGAAATATTTCACTCTTCCCAGTCTTGAAACTTCAATAACTTGATCACATAAACCAATTTTCTACCCTGTAATATTAAAGATGAACTGATTCTTGGCTTCATTAGTTATTCATTGCCTCTAATCTCCAAACATCTGGTCAGTGGCCACCTGTGATCCTTGCATAACTGCCACTGCCCGTATCATGCTGACAACCACAGAAAAAAAAAACAAAAAAACATTCAGGCTGAAGACCAGGAGCCTGCAGGGTTTCTCCTCCAGCAGCTCTGCATCCTTTAGCTGATCAGCTGCTATTCAAGGGAGCCTCCGGCTTGGATACTGAAAATCAAAGGAGTCACACACCGGAAATCACTTCAATCTGTATGATAATTTGAGACTCTCGCCTGCGATTTGACGTATCGGTCCAGTTCAGCAGGTAGAAAGGTTACTGATGTAATCTACATCACACAGTTGAAACAACATACATAGAATATGTTGCAGCAACCTTGTGTGAGAAGCACTCTATACAGTAAGTTCTGCTTTTAAAGTAATCAGAGTCTGATTTCGTTTTCAAAGCACACAGGAACCATAGCTTGGGACTACGATAGAATCTAGATAGTTTTGGAGGACCTTAAAGGTGCATGGATCATATCTGAGATAAGTAGTGATACTTTTTCAAAAAAAAAAAGTAAAGACACAAAGCCAACAATGCTACACCCACTGGCAAGAAAAAACTCTGTGAAGGGTCTAAGTACTGAAATGCCTTGAAGCAAGCAAGTCTTGGAGGAAAGTGCAAAGATATATGAGTAGTATGTCCCGGCACATTTCCACTAAGCTCTCCAAAGCCAAAGTACCTGAGAGCAGAAGGATTGTAGGAAACAAGAAAAACCCATTTGGACGATCGTGATGCGGCTCTTTTCTCAGAGGAGATTTCAAAGTTTGCTCATGAGCAGGCTGGGATGGATGTTGGCTGGGAATGAAACTTTAATTATTGTGATGCTTCCTTCACATTCCTCTGTCCAGAGATCAGGTATCCCCCACAGATCACATACAAAAAACCCCCACTTTTTTTGTATGTGAGCCCCACACCAGCGCCAACAAAACACACTAACCCAGGACAACTCCCCACCCCCCCCTCCACACACACACACACACACACACACACACACACACACACACACAATAAAAAATAATAATCACTGACAGGCAACAGGTTACATTATATTTTAAGCATGAGAAACCCTGGTCTCTCATTTTCACAGACGTTGTGTCTCGCAGGAACCTGTATAATACTGTTTCTCACTCTAAATGCAATGAGGACCACTACAAATACAGAGCGTTGCCTGTGTGGATCCTTCTATTAATCAGTAAGACAAGACGCATTACAAAACCATTTTCTGTTCAGGTGGCCACATAACACAAGAGCTAATTTTCGAGGGCTAATGTCCACAGTTGAACACAGATTATGCTCTGTAAACTGTTATGGATATCTGCACCTGACAGTTTGGGTAGTCATTTTTTACAGCTCATCTTTGTTTTCTATCCTAAATAACTCTAACTATAACAGAAAAGAATTTTCCTCAGCTGTTCAGCTACAACTCTCGACAATGTGCTTAACAAATTCCACAAGGGAAATGCAGTAGCTAGGATTATTTTGCCAAAGTACTATTTCCAAGGTTAAGAATGAACTTTCCCTTCTCAGTGAGGTTTGGGTAACATTTACATTTAGTCCAACTGCTTTTATTAAGCAATCAAAGACTTTCCTTTAGGTTCATATTGTGGACAGTATACTTTTTTATTCTGTTATTTTGAGAAAATAAAAATCTATACCACTCTTACATACAATATATACTTGTATGTACATGTACCATTTCTCACCACATAGCCAGGAAGCAAGAAATGTGTTTTTCCCATTTCAACAATTAAGGCTGACAGTGAAATTACAGTGCAACATAAAGAAAACAAAAAGCTTTGCTTCGTAACACTGAATGTTAAACAAAGCCTGGATGTTAACATCAAACTTAATGTTTTAGATGCGGGGATATCAGCTCCCTTGGGGTTTTCATATGAAACAACACTACCTGCTGTATATATGTATAGTCTTTTGTATTTTCATCCCTACATCCCACACAGTGAGCGTATAGGTTTTATTCATGGCTTTCATGATGTGCAGCTCTAGAAACACCTTTTACCTCGTGTGCAGCACTTGTTATGAATGGTTGTGTTGCACTTTCTATCACTGTTGCCTTCAGCTTGAGCTCTCAAATATACCTCCTCCTCTGCATTCCCTGGGCTCCATCATGTCTGGCCCGGCTGCACAAAGCATATCCAAGGGTAATTAAGGTGGGGGCAATTAGATTCAGCTAGCCGCAGTCCTGGTGAATTAATACATGTAGACAATTATCTGAAATTAATATGATAGATTTCTATTGTCTTCTTCTGCTCAGCTCAGTCCGATCTTGGCAAGCCCTCAAGTTATTATTACTGAGTATGCATCCACTGTATTAGTTTGAGTAATGGCGCTCTCCGAAGGGCTGTTGCCGTTTCATCACAGACAATGTGATTATTAGTTAGAGGTGCAGCTAAACACACTCAGCACTCAAGTTGATGGCATTGCTGGAAGGCCTATAACCAGCAGGCGCTATGTACTCATAAAAGAGAATTCATAAATATGCCTCAACCAGGTCTCAAACCACTGTGAGTAAACTACCTCTACGACTTACAAGCCACAGGTGAAATGAACGGAAATAAAACAACAGAAAAAAACACAAGGATTTTTTTTTCTCCTCCTGTGCGGTTTTACCTAACATTTTTCTTTCTTTGGACAGATACTTGAGGATTTTTCTGAACGCTGTGTCGCTTCTTCAAGAAGCTTAAATCTCAGAGGAAATTACCTCCAAAAGTGCAATCGTAAGTTCAGGTTCACATTTTGGGGAGCAATTTGCACTACACAATTCACTGTTTTCTAGCAGCTTTAGCTTTTGACACCTGTTGTCATATTGTGGGTTTTACTATCTGGCACCCAATAACGTTTGAAGGGCTGTCCCATGAGGACAGCAACAAAGGTAGTGAGGGACATATTGCCGCAGCTTGCTCAGTCTTCTAATGAGTGCTGTCAGGGATTTGCAGCAGTGAACTCTGGTACCCTGATCTGTGGCGGGTCACCGTCGAGTTCATATCAATAATTCATCTCCCGCCTTGGCTCCCTTCCCTGTTATAAAACAAATCTTGTTAGGAAAACCTGCCAACACTGTCTCCATCTCACTACCCAACTATATTTGTAACTCTCCCTGCTCAGGCTGGAGAGGGAGTAGAGAGGGGTTTGGGAAAGATTAGCTGAGTTCATCTACATGTTTGGCAGCAGCGACAGGAAGGAAGCTTGACTCTGGTCTGTGATCTGATGAATGGAGTCTCTCGTTCACAATGGCTTACTTCTCCTCCCAGTGTGAGAATAGATGAGTTCATGAAAAGTAGATAGAGTGTGGCCCTTGCTCTTTATCCTCGCAGTATGGCTCCTATACAGCCTTCCTCAGGTTTATTGTGAAACAACCTGGAGCTGTCAGAGGCTCAGCGGAGACCAAGGGAGAGGAGGGCAGGAAAGTGGAACGTCGTACTGGATGGGCTGCTCTGATAAGATCCAGGGAGACTCCTCTCCCTTCCCGCTCAGCTGGCAGCGAGCGACAGTAACCTTTCCTGTCAATGACAGTTGCTAAAAGCAGCAGGGGGATTTGGAGGTACCATGTTTGACTTCTTTCAAATTAGCACCATTCTTTTTGTTGTTGCCATCCTCTCCTGGCTCTGCTCATCAAGGTGGCAACAATTAATCAATTCAGTGTGAATAATTACGCTTCTGGGGATACGGTGCACATGATGAACATTGTGCAAACCCTTCACATAATGCTCAGGTATTCATCAAGCCTCAACGACAAGTTAAGACGTGGACAAACCTAATGCACCATGTGATTCTGCTTAAAGTGGCCTTCAAATATCTCAGGCCTTGATCACACTACTCCAGTTTAAACAAGATCTATTCACCAGAGTAAAATAGGTCTAGCTGTTCCCCTTATATTAGTGTGCTAATGAGGTCCCAGCATGATACTTTTTAATGAAACCATCCAGGAGGCCAATTGTCCATAACTAATTATCATATGCTAATTAGCACAGCAAAGTGCAGAAAGACAACCGATTTTGTTCGTCTGCAACTTTTTTCTTCTCTCTGTGCGTGCATTGTATCAAAAGTGCTTAATGATTGCAATTATGGCTAAAAGACAGTGCAGCTCAAGCATTTCTTTAAAATGATTACCCCTGCACTTACAATAAACAACAAGGATCTAGTTGCATGTGGGTGTTCAATTTAGACATGAGCAAAATGTTAACCTGTTAAATGTTCTCCAGCACTATTATTATTTCCGTCACGATGTCTTGATCTGTCTGTGGTGGGCTTGATAAGCCAGGTGTGACAAATTCTTCTTGCAATATTGCACATTATCCTCATTTGGCACCCCTTGCACTCCCCAAGTATGAAATAAGGTGAAGACGAAATCTCCAACAGATCTCACTGATCTGAGAAAGAGTAAAGCCTGATGAATAGCACCACATTGAATTACGCTCAAGTAAAAGAAAACATTGGGTGGCACCTGGCAACGGACCGTATTGGTTCAGTTCTGGTTCAATGTGCCAGAAAATGGGACAGGGACTGCAAACAAATACAAATAACACCTATTGCTTTAGAGATTGTGGCTGACCAGCTCTGCAAACTGAATATAGCAACAGGTTCTGGTTCAGTACACAACACAAAGCCCTGGACCTGCTGGAAACATGCAGGGAAAGCTGCTATCAAGTGAGGAATATAAAATCAAGATTGGCCTTGTCGTGGCATTGAGGTGGAAATAATCAAACTGGGATTTGCATTGTATCAAAGGGATGCTTGATAAGATAACCAAACAGCACATTCCAACTGGCAGTATCACGTTACACCCATTTGTATATGGTCCGTATCCCTCTACTGTTCTCACTACTCCACTCTGCTCAGCATATACACATGTCCAGATTCCATTTCGCTCATTTAGGTGGTTGTTAGGCTTGTGACAATTAGCTATGGACGATGAAGCTGGGAGGTAGGACAGAGGTTCCGTGCTGAATCCCCATTAGCTCATTTGCATAGGGTCATTAGACAGGGTGCAACACCACACCAGTTTGTTTGCTGCACAGCAATGCACAACGCAGGAGGAGGGAGCTCAGCTCCGGTAGCTGATAGGCTTTCCGCACTCAGTGATTGGGGATACTTCAATGTTAATGATTATTGTGTACAGCAATTCTTGCGAAAAGCCATTAGAACAGTCAGGCAATGCTCCCTGAATTCTTAGTCATCTCCAGAGAGCAATTCCCTGCAGCTACTCCGAAAAATGATCTTTGAAAGGTTTCTGCCTAGGTTGCTGAACAATGCGAAGTCAGGAAATAATGTCATATTTTGAACTAATGAACATGAAGAACAAGCATGAAGAATTGTCAGTGTATCTTTACGGTGTGTGACAGCTCATTAAATCACTGCTCAATTAATTATCAGAGATGTATACTGTATGAATTACCTTATATATCAGTAAAATAATATAAAAAAAATAGAATGGGAGACTTGAGAAAGTGTGCTGGATATTTTGGAAAACTAATGATCTGTGCTGCCTCCAATGAGCATGTTCATTTAAATCGTGAGAAATATTGTCAATGTGCTTGTTCCCCACAGCAATACAGACTGGCACAGGCTTGATGGATGACAGCTTTTCATTGGCAATCTATTATGTCATGTCAATACATTCCAGGGAAGAAAATATGTTGGAGTGTTAATGTGTAATAGAGTTGTTGAATGAGGGCACAGTGTTTTGTCTGTTGAGGAACACAGTGGTAGACCGTAATGAGTTTGCCATCTCTTAAACATCAGGGAACCTGCATCTACAGGTAGTGTCGCACTCATGCCTCCACCTAGACCTACTGTACTCGTGTGGTGAGCTGTGGCCCCTGAGAACATATTGACTAGAGAGAGGGAGGGAAAGGAAGAAATTCAAACATGTTCCTGAAAAATGGAGGCTAGAACTATCCATCAGCCCGGCCTGCTTCAAATGCAGACATCAAAAAAAAAAAGAAAAGAAAAAAGCTACCTTGTGGATTGATCTTGGTGATCATATAATGGATTTCGCCAGTGCCAGACTGACGACTGTAATGGGTTTCCATGCCAGCTGCCTATCGGAAGCCTGTCAGTTCCATACATTTGCCGGAGGCTCCTTACACCTACTCTTGGGGACCAAATAGGAAATTGACTTGAGAAACACTCAAGGAAGAAGAAGGAAAAAACATTTTTTTTGTTCTTTATGTCTACCAGATACAGACGCCATTACGTATATTTTCTGCTTGGCTTCAATATTTGCAGCACATACTCAAAATTCCCTCAGAAAATGACCATAGTTAATAATTTACTCTCAATTTGATACAGAATATTCACTGATTCAACAGCAGATAACTGCAGGCTGTTTGCATTATAATGAATTAGTTACATGTGAATCAAATTAAGCAAATAGAGCACATGACAGAATTCTTTGAGCGGCGTTCTTGAGATGGAACAATTTCCTTTGCAACCCTGATGACTGATTTTCCAGTTAAGTGAACGGCTGGTGCATTTGTTCTGTTCATTGACAGTAACCCGTCATTTGCGGCACTTAATCTAGCCAAGGATGTAGCACAGCTTTCAATTAACTCGTCAAATAAGCCATGCGACACATCCATCATGAGCTTGGCTGTGGTACATTCTTTTCTTTCTCACTGACAAAAACAAGGAAAAAAAAGGAAAGCAAATTGGGTTTCAAACCACAATTTTGGGTGCACCTACAAGTTTAAAATAAAAATTTTATTTTTTATGCAAAAAGCTCATCTAATACCCAAGTCACTAAATATTAATATTACTAAAAAGTAATTACCACCTAAACTTAACAGCTGATCTAGGAAAGTCTTTCACTAGGTCATCCAAAACTGTAATGTTAATCGGTTTCTAAAATTCAGAGGTAGAATTACTGTTAAGCTCGGCATTACTGTCTTGCTGCATCATCCAGTTGTGGTGAGGTTCAACTCAGAGACCTGAATCTCTCCTTCAGGATTCTCTGATAATCATGGCCAGCCCTTAAACACCAAAGCATCCCCAGAACATTACACTGCCTTCTCCATGCTTGATGTGATTGGTTTATAGCTCATGTAATAGGGACCTTCTCTTCCAAACAGTTCAACATTTCACTCATCAGTCCATAAAACATTCTCTATCAAAAGGTTTTAGCTTCATCTAATTGTGCTGAAGTAGAATTCAGAAGAACCTTGATGTTCTTCTGGGTTAGCAGTGGTTTAACCTCGCCCCTCTCCCATGGATTAGGTAGTCTTTATTTTATTTTTAAACAGATCTCTAACAGTTTGGTAAGAGATACACACAAAAAGAGACGAAATCAAGGGTTAAATATTTTTCCATAGCACTGTAAATGTTACCAGTTCATACAAATAAAAAAAAGTCATGATTAGGTAAGATAATTCTTTCATTTGCAATTCTGAAACAGACATTTTTTACTATATTTGAAGGCCATAAATTCATACCTAAATTTAAGAAACTGATCCCCTGCACAGTTTCACACTACAGTGATAATTACACTAGATACTTCCCCCCTGTGACTAATTGCATCAATCATGCACAACATCATGCATCAATCATGTACCTGGAAGAGATGACTCTTTAGATTCCCAGTGCAGCTCATTACTGCACATGGAGACTCTGCAGACAGCTCTGCTCAGTCCAGCTGGACTGAGAAGCTCCCTGGCAGACTACAACAAGGAGCACTGCCTCTTTCCTGAACAGCCGACACACAGCCAATCAAGTTGACCTCGACTTGGCATCAGAGGAGTACATCTCTCACCTTGATCTACGAATGTCTGTGTCCTCAGCGCCCAGACCAGTCAGGCTTTATCAACAGCCACAGTGTCAAAGTGTCAAGGCCATATTGTAGCATGCTGCCAGCCACCAGTCACACTAGGTGGGTCGGGGAATAAAGGTGAGCAATACGCGTTTGGCCTCAGGAATCTAATAAGAGATGAGCTAAATAAATAAGTGGAGGTTCTGGGATATTATTATTGCCAGGAGTCAGAGGTATAGTCTGGTTCACTGACATGCTGCGCAGCGAAGCCACAATTAGATCCACTCATCTGCTTTGCCTCGGCTCTGTGCAGGCACAGAGCAATCAGGAACACCTGCCGAGACAAACTGGGAGACTAACAAAGTTTCATCTAATGCGCCAGACTTTATTTGAAAAACTGCTTGAGTCAACTATCTGCTGGAGGAAGAATCCAAAATATTTTACATTACTATGAGGCATCTACTGCAGAAAGCCTGCTTTCCTCACACTTATAACAAATAATCTTCCACTTAGATGTGACTGCGCTCATGTTTATGACCGTATTAAAAATGACCAGACATTTGAACTGGTGATGAGGGAATCTTTGTGATTCAGTGTATTAAACGTGTAACAGTAAGAGGTTCTGGCTGGCTGCTGGGCGCTCACATCTGAGGTTTTAACATGTAACTTCATGGTCCCACATGGCTTGAGTTAAAATCGTTGTCAGAAGTTGCGTTTCATGGCAGAACATCTGTGGATGGATGGTTATTTAGGACAGATAACAAACAACACACACTCTGGTTACTTATTATCAGCATCAACACAGACAGGCTGTGATCTGGGCAGGAGATTTTAAATAAGTGGAAAAACATTACTCAGGGATTTTCAAACTGTAAGGCTGGAGGGTTGCAGCATAACCATGAGAAGATAAAGAAAAAAAGGCAACCATAAGAAAGTACTAGATGTCACGAGTACTGGATGTTCTTCTGCAAGACTGAATAATTTCACAAAAATGAAATGTTGCCGGGGAACATTTTATTTTTGTGCATTTACATATACGCAACTCACCATTTACTGTATATTACTGTAATTATCAGCAAATCATATCATAGCTTATATTGTACATTATCTATAAAAAACAACACATTTCATGATTGGTTGCATCAGCAGCAGCACATAAAGCAATGAAGGTACTTTAAACCTCTACCACCTGACAGCTGAACTTTGCAGAGCTCATTTAAATCTCGACACTCAGTCACGAGACACAAAACAGAAGTAAAACCTTATTCAGAACTGGACTGTAGTGTGTCATCTACTGCAGACAAAGGCTTGGATTTTGGTTTGAGATGTGATGTAAAATCTGTGCAATATAGACACTGACAGCAGAAGTAACAGGTCTTCACTTTGTCAGTCAGTGTCACGTCTGAGTGACTTGATATTAATGTCTTTAAAATATGTCTTTCTTTGAGCATGCAGTCACGATTCATCAGAGACAGAGACTATTCTTGACTGAGTTGAGCAGGAACATTTTGTGTACACGTCCTTAAATCCGAAAAAAGATGTTTTTGGGTCCAAAAAGGTCAAAGAAGAAGCTGACAAAAGCTGAAGTCGTCTGCGTATAGTTTGGTGCTGAAAGGCTCCTGTAATCCAACAAATCTCTGACAGTTCTACATCTTTCAACACTGTAAAACAATCACTGAATAATGTACATTTATACAACAGTTAGAAGGTTCACTATGAAGTCTGAACTATAACACACGCAACAAGTGTGTGAACCTGAGCCAACTTACTTTTGCTTTTCTAGCATTGCTGTGAACACGCGCTCTGTATTACGTAATCACCTGAATATCACCGCAAAGCTCAGAATCTCCGCTTTCAGAAACAGATGGGGGGGTTTTTCTGATCGAGCAAATGGTGAAAGAGTTACGGTGATTTAAAAACGCTGAAACCTGTCAGCAGCGACAGGTTAGGTTTGAAAAGGTTAATTAATGTTTTTATTATAATAACATTATAATTGCCAAAGTATTTCCTTGTTGTTACAAAGTTATTAAACCCACCACCCCCAATATGTCTTTTTTTGTAAAAAAACAAACACGATACAACATTCATTAGTGAATTAGAGGTGTTGGGAGCGTACTATTCAACTATGAGGAGAGCATTGCTGGTTGTTTTGCTCTCTTTTCAGTCTTTAAGCCAAGTTAATTGCCTCCATGCTCCAGCACCATACTTTCATACAGAGGACTTTCACACTCATCATGCACGCACTATATTCTGTGTTAAGAATTAGCAATGAGTTAATTCAAAAACAAAGTTGGGGAAAATAATTTGAAGTGAGGGGTTGGTGCTGTAATAAATATCCACTCTCAAGTGGGAAAACTAGGCAACTGTCTCAAGGCTTCACATCCCTAAGGTCCCTAAAAGCCCCTGGTGTGGAATTTGGTTTGTGGTAATGTGATTATTCGTAATTCTTTTGGAAACGTGGGAGTATTTACTACAAAATATGCTTCTACCTTTCTCATTTCTGTTGCTACATTATGTACATGTTACATACAATGCTAAATTAATTTGTTTCTAATCAAATATTGCACACTTAACCTGGGGCTGTGTAATATTCCAGCACAAGAGTACTCAGTGCACAGAGAGCAGGGGGTAGCATGGATTTAAGCTCATTTCTGCATTGTGCCCTTAAAGTAGGCTAAATCATAGTTTTCACATTATGTCCAAAATCATGCAAACTTGCATGTAATTAAATCACTTTTTAAAAAGGCTTTCCCACAGGTAAAAGTATAGTATTGACGACTCAACTCAGCTGGTGTTTGCAAATACATCAGTACATCAAATACATCAGTAAGCAGAGCGAGATTTACAGTTCAGTTAGACAAACAGCACTTGTACATACTGTATATTCAGTGTCAGCGTGAATGCCACTGTTAGCAATGTAATGAACTGATCGTAAAAATTCAAAAGATTCCTGGATGCAAGCTAGCTGCCTGCTGTCCTCACAAGAGGAAATTATGAGGCCTGTAACACACCACCTCTCTTTGGTCTGGAAGTTGCCTGAAAGATGCATCTTCAGTGGGCAGCACAAGCTGTTCAAGTATTGCTATTAGAGTAATAATTTCCCAATGCAGGACCTTCTGGAGCCTTTGACACCTCCTCTTCCTCATTATCCCCACACTGATTTTCTCTGGTGGTGGTCCACGGAGTCCGCATCCTTCTCACTAAATTAGGAGACCGGGGATATCTCTGAGCCAATTCAGCTTTGATGTTCCATTTTAAAAAAAAAGAGCCAAAGAAGATGTGACATCCCTGTGGAGAATATTATGCTAATCTCGAAAATGTTAATTAGGCCCAAAGGGTTAATTTCTTCTGCTTTATCGACTCCATACTTTAATCTGACTCGCAGTTAAAATGCCTATACTGGAGCATTCTTAGAAATAATCACTGTTGCAAATTTTGAAACATTTTTTTCCTTATTTGTAGCTAAAAATTTCCTTAATCCTCAGTTGTCTTTGAAATGTAATTGATGCAATCCCAACAGCCGAGGAGTTCTCGCATCGAGCCACAATGTAACATAATCGTCTTTAACTTATCACATAAACTCAACAACATATTGCAGCATATCTTCCTGTGCATTGCAAAGAGGGTACAAATCACTAGATTGACAGGGTCAGGCATTATTTCAACAAAACATATGCATATACATAAAAATACATCACATCTGATATCTGTTAAAGAAACCAAAATCGATTCAGACATCAACAATTTCATTATGTTTCCGTGGTTGAATTCTCTGCTGGGATGCAACAAACAATGCCTAAATGGATGATAATTACTTTAATATCAAGGGTGCTATTCTTATCTTCTTATTTAATTTTTTCAGTACAAAGGGAAATAATGATGAAAACTCCTTTCGGCACAATATCAGCAGCAAACAAGCATGTACCATGTACCTGCAAAGTCAACAGGGGCCATGTTGGATGTGAAATGCTTGATTTGATATACAATGCCTCGTGCACTTGAGGGCAAATTTGGCTCACAGCTCGTTTGAAGAAAACCAATGAGTGCTCTCAGACAAAACGTATCGTCCCCTACAGGCTTTTTCATTTACCTGCACATTTACCACAGAGCCAGTGTCTCCCTTCCTGCCATTTCATTAGTGTTAATTCTCCCCAGCCTCCAGGATATAATGGGGGAGGGAGGTGGCGGGGTGTCGAAAGCACAGGCCAACTTTTTCTGAGATGCAGAGAAGAATGAATGGCTCTCACTAGTCAAAGTGAGTGATAAACAATGTCCCGACATGGCAGGTAACGGTAATGCATCGCCTTTTCTCCTATATGTGACACATTGAAATGATAGGCGTTATGGCGGGGAGTGATGGATTTTGCAGTGCAGTAGGAGCTTACGTGCAAAGGTTGAATTGTAGAGTAGGAATTAATCTCAAGGTTGGTCTAAAAGTAAAATTAAAGGGGTGTGGAGCTTGACTGTTTCAAGGTTATGTTCACATTAATTCATTTCCCAAGGTCTTGTTTTTAAGCTGTGTTAAATGGCACAATCTACAAAGGCAGAAATAAAGTGCTAAATAATTATTCAGAACATTTCATATTCCTATCTTTAGACAGAAATATGTATTTTTAAAAACCGCAAGAATGGTACAAACTTCAAAAAACACACCAACATACAGTCAATAACCTCACCCCCCACACACACAGCCAGTAACACTGATTTTTGCAAATATCTTTTCATATTTGAAAGACTCAAGGGGATATAGAAGAAGTACAAGGGAATACAATGGGAGGATTTGTGCAGCAATAAAAGAGAAGGTCAACTGCGTTATAATACCAAATTATTTCACACAGCCAATGAAAACAAAATTCACAGTTTTATTGGATCCAAATGATTTACACCCGCGGTACAGCTCAAAGAAAAACGGTTATACATTACAGTCTACTAGGGAAGATGACATAAAAAGAAGCAAAGAAAGGTGAAGCTGGAGTATATGCAGTGTTCTGAGCTGCCTTTGTCTGCCATAGCGGTCGTCACTACTCTTACTTGGAGCTATGAGGACACTGGGCCGAGCAAACACACCTCTCCTGCTTCTAAATCCAGACATGGAGTGTGCTTTCATCCATTAAAAATGATGACTGAGGGAGCAAAACAGCCCCTTTTTTCCACCACTGCTGCTCAACACTATAATATGGTTAAGTAGACATAATTTGCACCTGTCTTTCCCTGTCAATTTCTAAAGAAGAATGCAGTTGCACTCAGGCATAGAAAAAAAACAGCATTGCACAGCTTGGAGACCCCAAAACAACCCCCCCAGCTCTGCAAACGCTGCTGTTTTAATGTCACTTCACTTGGCACTTTGCAGCCTAATTGCTTCACTTGGCTACTTTTTTTTATCACACTTGGTTAACAGATCCAAGAAGAGAATCTATTTAGACATCATCAGTGAGCAAATCATATTCATTTCCAGACCTGCAGGCAGTAGGAATTTACTACAACTGTATTCGATGCTGCATCATTACTGCCAACCCCAGCCGTAGGGATTGGACTCTAGCCTTTGTGCTTTTTGGGTAGACAGATCTCTATCCCCCTAATTGATTTTCCCTGATTCTTTAGATGTACAGCCAGGAACAGTGTACCACAGAAAGGCAGCTGATAGAGTTAATTAGGAATAACCGTCCCTGGATTAGTGATAAAAGCTAAGGAACCATTTAAGCAAAATGTATAAGCCAATCCATTAACTAATGCAATATAGAGGAGTGTTTGCTCATAGTGTTTATCTTAACAGTTAGATGTTAACTAACTATTCTCTTAACATTTGGTATATCCCAGAACAGCCGTATCATAAAAGCTTGTGCGCCCACACTATAACATCCCCTATTAATTACTGTCTATGTTTATCAATTTCCAAAGTGTAAAGAGAGATTATTTTCTTGGTCCTAATCAACTTAATTAATGTTAGAATCACACAATGCTGCGAATTCTGTTCTCACAGCACTTAATCGCAGATCAGAGGTTTAGGTATCCAAATATTTCTCAGAGGGGGAGCTGTTCTGGAGGCAGTATTAATCTCTTTTTTTTTTTTTTTTTTGTTAAAACTCAGTGGGAACAGTCAAAAGAAGCACAGTTTTTAATATGGAATCAGCATGCTGGCAGATTTGATTCTATGAACTTAATTTAGTGGTAAACAGTGGTGACAGAAGTACCCAAGCCAACAAGTCCAACAACTCTAACTTAAATGGCCACACACTTTCTGTTGTTTGTCCCTACTTTCACATGGGACCTATGAAAGAATTAGTTGAAAAAAATGCTGCCACCAGGACTTTATTGCAATTGAACACCTTAGGCACTAGGCCCTCAAAATGGTGGCTCCCATCTCTTACAATGGCTTAAAAATGACAGATGGCATAACACAACTTTTTCCAACCAATAACAACATCCTGCTGGAAAGTCATCTCGCTTTGATGACTTCACTAAAGTGTCTCAAAATAGTTTCAGTCTTGACCCAGGTGCATATACAGTAGAGAGCCATGATGTCAGAAGTCCAGAAGTCCTGATATCACCTCTTTTTTGCTGTAACTCGGTGCAACCTCTCTGTGAGGGTTTCTTTCATGATTCTCTCCTGCAGTCTGTAGCCATATTTAGAAATACTGTAAATGAGCATCTACAGCGATAGAGTGCTGCTCCTTCATTCTCACATCTTTGCTCTGCTGAGTAATAATAGACTGCACTATCTTTTCAGTCTCATAACCTAGAGCTCAACTTTTCTGCATTGTTTGGCTTGTGTAAAATGGTCTTCATTAAAAGGGCTGTCTAGACAGACTGTAAAGCAAGGTTATATTAAATGTATATATACGTGCATTTAGATTTTATATATCTTACTTACTTTTTTACTTTTCCAAGTGCATTTTGAATTTGTTTTTTTTATGTTGAATTTCTTTATTTACTTCAAGTCACTATTGTAGAAACCAGTTTAGTAGCAGCATCACTAAGTTTCATAATAGCTGTTTCCTTTTTATTGCTTGTGTTGCGCTCGGCCAAGAAAACTACAGCTTTTAACACCCTGTGATGTAAAGTGAGGCTTAACCCAACCACTAAAATTATTACTACGGCCCTGCCTCAGTCTGCCAAAACCATTCACATAGCAAAACATGCCACTGAAACTAACAGATGTAAACCCAGGAGTATTGTTCCCACTGGGACACAAGTGGTAAAAATGTACAGATATCCCGTGGTCAAAGGGTTAAAGGGATGTACTGAATAGCACATGTAAACTAATGACAATAATGGTGAACTAAATTTGCACTGCTGGAAAAATTTCAACCCCATTTCTCTTGAATGTCAGCACGCAGACTGCAGAGAGGAGTGGGAGCAGTGAGCAACCACAACCCACTTTACTTACTGCAAATGCCATTAGGAAGGCATTGCTCTCATCACTCAGACCCCCACCCCACAGTCACTATTACCCAACTGGACAGCAACTGCAAGGCTTCATTCATCCTTAACAGATCATTTTAAAATTGTATTCAGCAGAAGCAGGTTAGACCAACCCTAAACCAAACAGCTGCTCTGAAACATTTCATCAAGTTCTCCTTGGCTTGTGGACAACAAATGACAAAGATATAGAAAGTGCTGTAATACATGTATGTAATTTATCACGGCAACAAGGGAATAATTCAAATCATTTAAATCTAAGGTCAAGAGGTTCTGTTGCATCTTCCCATCACTGCCTCCATCCGTCTCTCTGGGAAGAGAAACAGGAGTATAATAAAGCGGCCAATGCACTGGAGGAATATTAGACTAATGAAAAGCTCCTTCCTGCCTTGGCTGCTAGCCCATCTTATGTACTGCCTTGCTTCTACCATTTCACAGCATGGAGCTGTGAAATGGAATTCCATTGGCAAAACAATAAAGCAACCCCCCATGACTGTGCGTCATGCACTTTAGCTCCACAAAAACAAAGCAACGACAAACAATGATGACTCAAAGGGAAGTGTAATATTGTATGTGCATATAGAATCACTCAGTTGTAAGTAGCTCATTTCTTAGTGGTGCAGTGCGTTTATGCGCTTGCTCAACAAAGGACAAAACTGTTTATGTGCTGGCATGATGTTCCAGCAGCATCTTGACTTTGTACAGTGACATAAAGATCCTGGAACATCATGACATCCTGGATGATGGGAAAGGTGGTAACTAGGAGGCCTTCATGTTTGGCAAAAAGTAAACCCCTGCTGATCATGAGCCAGAGATGACAAAGTGCTCCTCTCTGTGGCCTGAAGCTCATGGGATGGAGCTACACCAAGGCAGAGTGACAAATGTATCCCTCACAGTATCACAGTAAGAGTTGGATTAAAGGATAGCTTTGGCCAGAGTCTAAATTAATTGTGTTTTCAACAATCCCCACACAGAAACAAAACACATCAACCAGACTTACACTGCAGTTCTATTGAATGACACACTTTCTTCAGAGTGAAGAAGCTACTGAAACATTTCAACAAGAAAGAAGTACAGTTGCCATGACTCAATTTCCAGATAACTTCACCTGGATGACTGAGTGACACGTTTCTTCGTTAGGTCGTTGACACGTTAGGTCAAGAGATTGTTATAAATATTGCCCCAAATGCTCTGATGTACCATTTTTCCTACATGCATAAAAAAATTCAAATGAAGAAACGGGTCACAGGTGGAGCGGTGTGCTTGGCTGATGCGAGATCCACAGCTCTGAAGAATAAGTTGAATTAGGTTGAATTAATTGATTGATTGATTAATTTAGCAAACAATTGCAGTTATGCTTCAAGGAGTCTAGACCTGGAGTGAATGACATTTGTTGCCACTATAGACTAACATCAATTCCATTTCAGACTCTCAGGAATTGCTGCAGACAATGAGTTTACAACAAAAAAGAGAGTAGCCTCAGGATCTCACAAACAGTCCCAAGACAAAACAGGAACTAAACCCATGAACCGAATCAAGACCTAACTTATTTTGTTCACTCGTGTTTCCTGTCTTCTGTTCATTTCTAGTGTACATCAAAAGCTGCAAAGACTGCTGTAATACAAAGCAAGTTTCATTTACAGTGCACGCCACAAACTGAATGATTCCTCAATAGTCCCCAAAGTAGTGATGTTGGTGCAGTTAGGAACATTAGCCAAGAACCACAATATAGAACCTAGTTCCTATAGTTGTAAACCATTAAAAATTCCATAGTTTCTAAAATCATTCCTGTGGGCTTAGGAAGGCTCCGGTGTTCCTGGAAAGGCTCTTGTGGTGTAGAAAGAAATGACTGAGCCACAGTAATGTCGTAGTAAACATATGACATTAAATTTACCGAGGCAGGGATATAATGAAGGTTGACACGGTGATAAAAACCTTGGCCTTGGTCAGTCAAATTAAAATATCTTAACATTCACTTGTTCGTTATTTTCTAGTATTTTCCAACACAAAGGTGGGAAAAAAGGTAACTACTAGTGTAGTGGTTCGTACTATTACCTCACAGCATGAAGGCTCTGGATCAAACCTGCCTGCTCAATGGTACCTTTCCCTGTGGAACTTGAAAGGTCTCCTTTTTGCCTGTGTGTGTCAGGTTAGGGTGTACACTAATTTTTTGGGGATCAGCTCCTGCCACCTCTGTGACCCTGTACAGGGAGATAGTATGGCTAATGCATAGATATTTAATCAAGAAAACAGTCATCAGATTATCTACAAGTGAATAATGTTTTAGGAGAAATTAAATTGTATAATCTAAATTAAAAGTACAACAGAGCACTTATGGGAGAACTGATCCAAACTCATGAACACTGTGCTGGGCACTGAACAATGACAAGCAATGAAAATCATTTGTCTGAGAGGCACAAACACTCCAGAAGGGCAAAAATGTGGTATAAGTACATTCCCGCTACATCTGAAGTATGTGAGTAGCTGCAGCGGTTGTGAGATAAGTGACTGCACCCTATAATCTGACCACCTCTGAAAAGCCATGTCGCGCTGATGTACAATGCAGCTGTCCAATCTTCTAGCTGAAATGTGCAACTTCACACGCAAAAAAAAACACCAGGCTTGCAGTCCTTACGTTAATAATAGCTTCTTGTCAGGGGACAGCATTGGCATGATAATGCATCATGTCTTAAGCTATGTATGCCATTCCAGATCTCAGTGTTGCAGCCTTGGCACTTCTGCTGTTTTATTAGGAATTATCAGCAGTCGATTAATAAATGTCACACTAGCCGAGTCTCGCGGGACAAGGGGCAGAGAAGCATGCCCTGATAATGGAGGGGTATCCATCATGTCTGTCGGATACTGCAACTGCCACTGCCACCCGGTCTCATGATGTACAGTACATGTGCAAGGCAACAGTGCCTTACTTGAACACTTGATAATGACATGGTGACAAATTTAGGAGATACTTTGACTTTGCTCATCATTATGATCAAACATTAAATTGATCACCACTGTTTGCGCCTAAAATGCTCAATCAATTTCAGTAAAATCACCACGAATGGCACTTTTTATGAATTCATCTAAGCTTTCCCTGGTTTTCTTTCATTTGTGTAACAGTACAGAAGGGGCAGAACGCTGAGACTCAACATTTAGACTTCCAGACATGCACATTTATTTAACAGAGTCTATTTCAGGAAGTTAATGGAAACCACTAATATATGATGTGATAAGTATCCATCCCACTGACGGATTTGATAATAACAATAGGTAAAAAAATGTGGTTATTTGCAGTAACAGCTTAAACATTCATCCTCTACAGACACACGTTCAGATCTCTAAAACCTGAATTGAAATTCATAAGCATAATAATGCTTCCCCACAAATGAATTCAGTCTAAATCATCCAAGAACTCTCAAAGGACAATGGTAAAGCAAGCTGTTTTCCTGACATGTCATGAATAAAAAAGGCCTGTGGGTTCTTAACAGCCTGTGGCCTACTGCAAAAACAGAAAGCTCAGCGCTCATTTTCCCCCAGTGCTCCAGTAATAGGCCAGTGGAAATAAATGTAATCACTGCACTTTGTTCTCCCCAGTGATATCATTTCTTCTTATTACTTTTCACCCCCTCCGCCGTTCAGGCCACCATCAGAATCTCATTTGATCGTATTTACATTCGCTCGGGCTTCAAACCCGGTGATGCTAAAAAGCAATTACTACTTCAAGTTGCCGTCTGCCAAAAAGAACCACACAAGATGTCCCTGTCAAACTGCAGATGCTTCCTACCCAGTCAGCGGCTGACATTTAAGCTCTTGTCTTCTCCTGTAAGCACAGGTCACTACATTTAGAAGCAAGGAACTGATTATGACAAACATGGCCTTTAAAAGAGGCCATTAAACAGGGACAATCCCAGAAGTAACATTTATCAGAGATTAACACCAGAGCTGCTCAAATCCAAACAACAGAGGGATATGCCATTTATCAAATTAGACTGTCTGGTGTGGACAGAAACCTTCATCAGCCTCATAAAATCTAACTGAAAGTCAAAACTATAAATGGTGCTCAAAGAACAGACCTGCACCAGACTAGACTAGTCAATTAATATGACACCCCTGTGATTTTACTCTTGAAGTTCAGTTTACTCATTATGGGGAGTGTTATTCAGTCAGTAAAAGCTGTTATAATGCTACTTTGCGTGGATCTTTATAGACACTGAGAACTCATGAGGAGACATTTTTGGTATAGTAAAATCTATACACATAAAAATCAATCTCAAACTATGACCTAGACGTCCACAACCCACCACCACTGACCTGATGCCACCGGAATCCCACCTCCTCTCACATATTATTAACGATTCAATATAATATTCCATAAATCAGATATTTCTTGTCATAAGAGAACCCGTCACTTTCTTTGTCTGCTGGCTCTACGTTAAAGTAACAATGCGCTCTGGTGATGTCCACAGCTGAAGCTGACAGTGTAGGTACCACAGTGATATTATCTGGATTCATAGCTGATTGGCTTTAAATATGCTTTGTCTTTTTGCTTTACAGACTGTGAGGTGATGTTTCAAACACATGGATATTGATATAATCTAATAATAAGATACCACTGCGCTGCATTGTGGGAAGTGTAGGATCCAGGGCTTTTGTACCTTGAACACTAGGGAATAAAAGTCAGGATATCACACCCTCTCCTGCTCCAGTTTTAATCTTTCTTGCTCTGTACTGCCATTTATGAGTAAAGGTGCCAGTTAAAATCTCTGCACATGCTGCAGGTGCTTGGTTTCAATCCATTTTCAGACAAACATAATCAAGGGAAATAGAGCTTTAACTAGATGCTCAAACCAATGTGTCCTGTTGTTTTCTACGGTAATGGACTCATTTCATCATTTTCTTAAGTTACATTCCATCTAACGTGACCTTGCACTGAATCATAACAACACGGTGATGTAACACTTTGTAACAGCTAAGGGATGGTGCAACTAATTGTGCCTTGAAGGACGCAACCACAAAACTGACACTTAATTTTATTTCCCTTAATGCAATGTGTGGTTGTCCATTTATAGTCTTAAGCAGCCTGGTCTCACATTGACCGCGTTGCTTTGTGAACGGAGATTCAATTACGCCGTTCTTCCAAGTGAGTACAGAGCAAACGACATAGAACTATCAATAGTAGAGCGCTCTGGGGATGGATGCAGCGGAGGATAAGCAAGATAGCCGAACCTCCTTTGCTGCGCACTGTTAGTTAAATTACCCAAGGTTAGTGCAGCGTACTAAAGGCGACTAAAGCAATTAGTTTTTCACCAGTTAGTCAATTGTCGGGTTTTGCAGGCAGAGAAACCATTGTGTATAGAGTGCTGCTTTAGATGAGATGCCAGCAACCAAGAGTCACATCTGAGCACAAGCAGCCACACTCAAGTTTAGTCCTTTTTTTTATTCTGTAACAACTAGCATTAATAGATTGTGTGAACTAACATTTCCCATCTGTCCTTTGGGAAATGATAGGCAACACTCACCTAAATCCATTGATACGGTACAAGTTAGGATATAGAGCAAAATTCCTTATCATCACTAAAGGAGCAATAAAAGAGGCTCCTCCAATCAATGCTGCTTTTACAGTCAGTGCAGCAGTGTATTCTGTAACATTTGATGTTTCTTAAGCAGAAGCAGCTCATGGGGATTATATGAAATGACAGGGACTTAAGGTTTTAATACTTTATATTTTATGTAATCCATTATGCCTCTTAATTCTCGTCTGGATATTTGTCTTATTATTTTTTACTTGTGCCTTTTCACTTCTGCTGAATGAGAGACATGTGTTTCACTGTCCTCCCCTGTGGCAGATGGAGGCAGAACTGAATGTGGAATATTTTGGATGCCACTGAAGTGCAACAAAATGTCTAGAAATTGTTTTCAAAACCTTTTTTTTGTCTGCAATTACCATTCTCCTTTCCATACAGCCCTGAGGGCTACTCATTACTCAAGGACTTAACGTAGTGATGGACTATTTCAATTTATTTCTCACAGCCTGCATATGGAGCAAGCATCTATCGAGTTGCACTACCTCACAATGGATCTTGGGCCATGTGTAAAGGAAATCAGTAGTGACATTTGTAACTGTGGCTTTATTTCCTTTATTTCCAAATATTTCCTGCCACTTATTCTGTTTTTTATAGCCACATTCTCCACAAATAGAGACTAAATTCAGATCTCACTGTTTGTTCAAGCCTCTGTTCTTTTAATCGATTTTTCAACTCCAATCGATATGTTTGCATTAATTAGGCTTTATTCCAAATTCATACTCCTGCAAAACATCATCAACGCAGTTAATAAAAAGGTGCTGTGGCCTATTGTGTAATCATGTTGAAATGTTTCTCTTGCAAACCGCTGCTCCATCTCCACCCTCACAACTAATGGCAGAGTGTATCCTTGACCCTGCTAGCAGGTGAAGTTAAAAGCTTTTTAGTGTTGGGAGGTGATCTTTGGTTACTTTGCAGGAGATCTTGCTTGCAGAGCTTGCAGAGCGGATATGGGTTTCACACGCCCTGAGAATTGAGGGGCTGACGAAAAGACACGACTCTTATCTCAACGTGGATTCCTCTGTCGAGAACATGACATTAAAATGCCATTCTCGAAGACCAAAAGAAGGTCTGGTTACTTCTAGCAGGCATGCAATTACTTTCACACCAGTCATTTTACCACAGGTCTCTAAACAATGCTTGCATTAAACATGTTTTGCTTACTTTGTAAAAATGATTCAAACTTGTAAATGTGTCATGAAAGGCTTAGGCAGTTACCAATAAGTTCATTTCAAACAAGTGTGATCATTTAGTCATAAAAAAATTATTCATCAAGTAAAACTTATAAACCATTAATGTTGTATTGCAAGACCAGCTACTGAGGTTACTCTTTCGTAGGAGACGCAAGTAGAGTTGCCATGACTTGTGACGACGTGCAAGGGATTTTAGTCATTTGTGCGGACTGTGACTTGAAATTGTACGTGTAATGTCCAAAGCATGATCAAAAACATATCACATCACAGTTCGTCCACTATTATTGTTATGAAAGTGGAGTATTTCTGACATGCTCATTATACATCACAGTAAGCATCATGCTGCCAATACTGTGGCCTTAAGGGGTGTGTAAATAAGTAAAGGTGTCTAAGAGAAGGAGCAAACAGGGTTTCTGTATAAAACGGGTTTATACTGTAAAATCAATGACACTATCTATGCTCTGGGAGCACTGTTATGAGTTATAAGTGTTGTTGGCATGTCTATGCGTTATAAACAAAATACATGCATGAATAGATAAGAGAATCTAGTTCAAGTGTCTGTACACCATTGAAAGTTCTGTTGCATTAGCTACTAGCTAATTCTGGTTCTCTCTTTATGAAACACTTTATAAAGTAGTGTACTTGCAGAAAAACAGTGAAGCATGGCCCTGCTATGACCGAACACTAGTCAGTGCTGATCAACCAATTAGCTAAAGAATATCATCAGACAGCATTCATCTTCGTGGCATTTCATGTTATTAACTGTACACAGAGCTGCGCTGAATCATACAAACAGCAGCGGACATAAGATGTTCCCAAACAAGCAGCAGCTTCGGGGCAGTGATACAGTGCACGCCACATTGTTGTATAACTGCTATTAATTCAAGTTAATGCAGATTAAAAAGACAAACACAACTGCAACAAAAGAATAACTTTCCCAGGATGCTGTGTGGGCACAAGCCACAACAAATCAGCAAAGATGCAACATGGCACGCAAGGTTGAGATGAATACACGTTAGTTTACATTGGAGGGCTTAGTCATCCACAGCGGTGCTGACCCCAAGGAACTCAGAGATTGTATCAAAGGCCAAAACGAGTTTCAAAAGAGAAATTTTCCTGCATGAAAAGAAGGTAGTAGGAGGATGCCTTAGGCACATGAGGAACTGAAGAGTTACATAGCCACTACCAGCCAAGACAAAGAGGAGCAGAATACAATGCAATATTCATATTCGTAATGCTTTACCAGGTCATGAGCCAAGCTGTCAGGACCTGTTAAGTCAACAAAAAAGCACTGAACACCGTTCACCCCCCCCCCAAACAACAACCTCTATGCTCATTAAAATACAGCAAAAACAGGCTTAATATGGTACAACTCAAAGACTCATGCATTAGTCACCAGTGAAAAAAAGGAAAAATGTTGTATAACAGCCAGTGAAAGGTTGGACAGGAAACACATGCCAGGTGTTTCATCACCTTCCAGCCAAGAAACTCAGGAGATAGCAGCAGCTGTCCGCTATCATCAAAACATGGTTACCTCATTTTCTTGTCCAGAAGTCTATCTGGAAATATGCTGAAACTGATCCCCCGCACGCTGTAAACCTGTAACGCCGGATACGTCTATGTCATGGTGACAGGCTTTAAATGCATTTCCATATTACCCTTCGTTTCTCAGCGGCCGCGACTGTCGAGAGGCCGATCTGATCATTTGTCATTCCAGCTTGATACTTTGAGTGAGTAATGTTATACGAGAAACGTGGCTCATGTGGCCAGTGAGCGAACAGACTGTCAAAAACAGATAGACCATAAAACAGGAAGGCACTCAAGAAGGTGCCTTTGAGGACAAAAGAAAAGCTGAGAGCTTTCTAAAATATTAAAAATGCATGTATACAGTACTGTGTATCAAGCATCAATATATCAATGTGTAATTTACTGTAATGTTTCTGTGCACTGGCTGTAAAGCAATAAGACCAAGGTGAGACAAATGGCAGCCTCCATGTCACAACAGTGGCATTCTTCATCATAACTAATGCAACTCTCATAACAAAGTCTTGTATGTAAATATGTATTTTTTTTTACCAACTGACATTAAGTAATGTCCTGTTGTAATGTGAGTACAATTAGCAAAGCCGATTTAATATTTTTCTGTATAGCAAGACTGGAAACAAGGGAGAAACAGGTAATCTAGCTCCTTGAAAAAAACCCACGCCTGTCTTTTTACACACTGTATGCAGAGCCGGAGCCAAAGGATTAACCAAAGGAGGCACATGCCCACTCAAAAAATCATAATGGCCCCCAATGGTGGCTCCCCGATTATTTTAAAGCCTCAGACTTTCAGCACATGGAGGATATAAGGCTGAAATAAATAATTCCCAATAAAACTAACCTTGATCATATCATAAATATTATTTTATTTCAGGCCTTTATTTTCAGTGTCCTACACACAGATTCTTGTTAGTAACAATTCAGAGTTTTAAATTTGAGTGTAACTCCTTCATTTTCCATATGTGCCCCAGTCTGGCCACCCCATTAAAACATATCTACTTTATGTGTGAATATACATGGGTAGAAATATATATTTTACAATTACAGGTAATGACAAATGAGTTGTTTGTTGTTGACCATCAATTGTGCAAATGGGCTAAGACCACAGAAACCTACCTCACGCACCAACATTTAGCAAACATTAAATTAGTAATCAGTCCAATAATCTTGTTAAGTGTTTACTGAGTATGTTACATTTCTGCAAAGTTTGCTTATTTTCTATTGCCACAGGTTTTTTGGGAAAAGGCTGTGGAAGTATTTAGTTTTAATGTGGAAATGGGTTAACATAACCTATTCAAATATTACATGTTGAAACATGGGAGCCACTAGAATTGTACCATTTCCCTGCTTATACCAAGAATGCTTGTGCACATTTAATTCCATCACCAAAGATAACAGCTGATAATTTTACTTTAAAATGAGCGTGATTGGCCCTGAAGAGCTGGCAAGGGCAGTGTTTAAAGACACACACAGCACAGGTGAAGTGCAAAGTCAACAACCTAAGTAGGAATTATTCTGCACTCAGTGCAGTGTGATCCGTGTTGATTGCCTATCTCACAGTGACAATTCCAACCACAGTATTATTTTTTTATTGAAATGTAATACTCTTTTATTTTCTCTCTCTGTGCTTCAGGTATACATGGAGTTCAACATGAGTGTGGCCAAGAACCATAACCAGGAATTCTGTAGGGGCATCGACAACGTCATCATACTGAGATATTTCAAGCTAGGAGAGGGAACGTTGGGAAGCAGATGACACAGGTCAGGGTTGGTACATATTTCCTTTAGCACTAAATTGTTTTTCACAGCTTATGTCATGACAGTGTCACAGAGAGTGCTATTGTATTGGTTGTGCAACAAATTTCAAATAATTTTAAGTGTATAAGTTGTATTGTTGATTCACTCCCCAAAGAGCCATTTGATATCCAGATGCTCGTGCTCGTTTTCTTTTTTGGGACAACTGTACAACCTTCTACAAATCATGCTTTGTAGGTAGCCTTTTACGTTCTCAAAGAGTGTCTAAAAAGGGCCATAACAGCATAATCTTCAATTGTCCCCGTCTTTGATAAACCCTGTGAGCATCTTTTATACAGTTCTTGTTTCACATATCATTCAAGTTATTGTCTGTGGAATTTTTCCTACAAGTTTGTTCAGATCAATACCTGCAGTCATAACTACTTCAGACCTCCCCTCATGTGTTGTTCACCCTTAGAAATGCAAAGATGTCCAAAATGCAAGCACTCCACTAAGAAGGTGGTTTCACCCAAGGCCTTCTTCCTGGCAAAAACAAAGTATTTGTTTGATGCTGTTGATAACATGAATGTCCATGTGAGTCTCATAAATAAGCTTTCAGCAGAAAGCTTCTAACATGCTCAGCTCTTGTTCACAATTCAGGAACAGATTCAAGGAAAGAACCACTTCAGAAACCTGATTTCTGACTAGATGAAACATCATCAACATTCACAAACCCTTCTAGTAGTGACAAAAAAGGCAAAAGTTGGAGCCACACACTGGAGAAATTACATTTTTAAAAAGAAAAAAAGATTCCATATGCGCTGCAAACTGCAAACCTCATAGGCTCCTTATTTTAATTAGTGATAACTTATGTTATTTAGATAAGAGATAAGATAAGATAGAACTTTATTGATCCCACAGCGGGGAAATTTGTGTGTTACCACAGCTCAGGACAT
>JAUYWH010000027.1:2345890-2366744 GCA_034779795.1 Ctenopoma multispine | reverse complement strand
CTCCTGTCCCTGTCCGTACATCCGCTCCCCCAGCAGGCCACTGCATAGAAAAGGGCGGATGCTACCACAGAGTCATATTTGTCATGATAACTTAGAATAGTTATTTTATACAATATTTTTCACAAGAAAAACTCAACATCTTAAGTAGTATTAAGGTTTTCTTGTGATTTTCAAGTAATGTCAACTAAGAGAGTGAGTTAGAGTGTGAGGAAGCTCTGTCATATGGGATGAAGGAGATTCTTCATATCATCGTGCTCCGAACAGTAGCATGAGTTCACTGATATTTTGGGAAACTTAATAATTAATGGTCTTAAGGTGATAGAAGAGGCAGCTTCGTGTGATGCACTTTTATTATACCACAAATGCTGGAAAGGGAGAGAAACAGCTAGCCTAGTTCTTTTTTTAAACAAATAAAACAGGGCACAGTGACTACATTCATCATTTTAAAAGTCCCGTCTTTAAAGGACAGGTTCATAATTTTTCAGCTGTCTTAACACAATAGTCGCATGCTAAAGATCAAAGCCGTTCCTGCTTGTTGAACTCATTCCTCTTTATAATGGCCTTAATGGAAGAGATGAATCCAGAGTCCACATTTTGTGCAAACACCTTCAAAAGTTTATCTGACCCTAAAATGAGGTTTGTGCAATTTTAATGAAATGAATTCGGTCCCTTTCAAAATTAAAGCCTTTTTTAGCTTTGAGTTTCCTAGGATACTGTCCCTATGCTAAGCTGCAGTGGAAGGATAATAACAAGAACAGGGGATTTGGTGCTAAGAAGGTTAAAACTTTTGAAGATACCCAGTCCATCTGTCTAATTTAAACTGCTGAAGCCTCTTATTACTTCCAAATAAACTACTGAGAGCACATCAGAAAGGGTCACAGCAAAGACCCTGTTCATTAGGATGAAGTTACCAGCACTGCATACTCTTAACAAATACTGCTACTCATATCTAATATACAAACATTTTCAGTATTCATAATGTTGGAGGACTCTCAATATTAGATGCATGAAGTGCAGAAGACAAACTACGCTCAAATGCAGCTCAACACAGGGTTTATTAAGTGTTGTTTTTCAGCTGCAGAGGATCATGAAAAGAGACACCTGCTTGTAATTAGCTCTCAGTGAAAAACATCAGTCTGCCACCTTCTGTCAACTGTCACCAAGTCGCACCTCTGAACACATGCTAAACTGATCACGACAGCACTGATCACAGAGCCTGACAAATCTTTAGAGTGTTCATTAAAAAATCCTTAAAAGCAATTAATAAGGCTTACCTTAAAATTTACGTTTCTTCTTGAACAGTTTGTGTTCACGTTATCCATCACTTTTCAATAAACATGTCATTCTAGGTCCTTTTATAGTTGCTTCACATTGACCCAATGAAAAAAAATTAAAAAAAATTGGAGAGGAAGTTGAGGTGGGACATTCCAAATGATGGGATGTTGATTATGAAAACAAAAATAATTATTTGTTATAATTTGATTAAGTGGTGCATGATTTTTTTTTAATGCATGATTACTGAATTGGTTGAACTGCCTGTGCAGGATGAGGCCTCTGTTTAACACACAGCTTTCATTTTTTCATGAAGTCAATATTCTCACTAAGGATTATTATCACCAACACTAAACAGTAGCTGTCAGCGTACGTAATGATCCCATTTGTTCATGTTAAATATATGTAAACATTATGTCTCTGAGTGATTATGTTAATGATGTATGTTGAGCCTACTTGTGGCAGCTTTGCAGTATCTGCAGCAGTGAACAGCTAAAAATAGTGAAAGAGCACTACAGTATAAAATACTCTGTCTATACATTATACGTGCACTTATGTCAGTGTGCTGAAGCACGTGGCTGCTAAAAACTGCCCTAAAACATCTTTGGTTTCAAAGTATTTTTATGGCCTTGTCACCTAAGCCAATATTTTACATCTAAAATGCGATGAAGTTGCAGAAGAATCACCAATTAACCACAATACATTAATTCTCTTGATACTTAAAATAAAAAATAAAAATCACATGATGTTGTTGACTTCAATGGATCCTTTTGAGAAAATGAAGATGAGTCAGTTCAATCACTCCACTACCATTTGTCACAAATCATGTTTACATGAATATGATTTAACATTTTTAATTTAGAGAAAAAAACTTGAGTATGGAACAACCAATTGTTAATTGAGTTGACTCAAACAATAATTTAATTCCGCTTGACTCAATAAAAACAATGAAGTGGGTCATTGATTGAAGATTTAATTTATGAAAAATGTATTGTGAACTACTCTACGCACTTAACTTGTTCTTCTGTAAGTCTATAAGTACAATTACAATTACAATTTTTAAGCCATGTGTAGACGTGTGATAAAGACACAGGATGGAAATACTATGTTACCACGATGATAATTGTTGGTCTGCAGTCTGCAGATTACCTCATTACATGCTTACTTGTTTGGTCTAACAGTCTTTCTGCCCACATCAGAAGGTATGTACACAGAACAGAGGATATGTAAAACTTCCTACTGCGCAGGACGTTAAGCCGAAGTCTCATTTAGGTCAATTAGTCTGTGTTAGTGTAGACACCCTATAGCACTTCCTGTACTTCTGATTGTTCTGTTCATATCTGGGCATCAACCTCCTGTTCAGCTCTTTGTGAGCCTGCAGCGCTGTAAAATGTGCACGGAGGCAAAACGACACGAGGACAAGGTGACATAGAGCTGCCCTGTCTTCTGATGCACAGGTACATACACGCAGGCTCAGTGCTACAGCAGGCCTACATGACACAATCTATCATCTAACTCTGCATCATGATTGTTCATAAAGTTTTAAAATGGTTCATAAAAATGATTGTGTGCTTTTTTAAAATGGTACAAATTTATGACAGATTTCAAGTTTAGTCGTCATTAATCTATAATAAATGACTAATCATTTGCTTATGTAAATTATTTGTTAATGATTATTTATTAACTATATAATACAAACTAATACATAAATAATAATAATAAAACTACAAAATAAAAGCATTAAATAAAATAATACAAATCATGACAATTACTGCAAAGTAAATAAAGCAGCCTGAGATATTCTAAACATGATATTTACTTTATTTGATGTGATTTCTTTAAACTGGGCACACATGTCAACAGAAACTCAAGGATGAACTGATTAGATTCCTCATTGACAATTCTTTGTCATCATGATCTTATATTTGTGCCATTCTGATCAACAGAAGAGCTCAGAAAAAGAAGAAATTACATTACATTACTGCCACAAACATTCATTTGGACTCAAATATGAGCTGCTTAGAATATGAGTCTGGATAAAGAGAAGCACTAGCTGCACACAGTGCTTATATTGTTCAAAGGTCATGACAACCCTAAAATATCTAATGTACAACTAGTGCAACAGACTTTCAGATTTTCTAGTCCCACTAACATCTGAGGTAAAACTTAATATTAAATCATTTCCATGGTCTTTTCTGCAGCACCTGTGCATGTCAAGAACTGGTCACAAACAGTGTGGTCCAATGACTAACGTGCCCACCGGCGAGACCAAGAGGTCTTCCAGGCGGGACAGGACACAGCGAGCTGAGACTCCTTTCTCGGCAATCCATTTATCACACCTTGTCCTTCAGCACTGTTCTGTCCCGCCAGGCCTGCTGCTGCACCATGGATCAACAGAGGACATGTTTGAACAGCTGACCCAAGGCCATGAAAGTAGGTACAGCAAGAGCACAGAACCATCAGGGCTGGCATAAAGGCCATATATCAGATGTCTGAGAAAATACCTGTGATCTGTGTATTTGAGAGGGTTTTCTACAACTACTGGCCTTACAGCAGAGCCAGCCCATGTTGCTGGGTTACCAGCCTCGCTGCTTTCTTAGTTAAGTGAAACTGTGTCCTTCGTGCTTTGTGATTTACTACACTCCATATCTCGTTTTTAATGTAGCAAGACAATAACTACAGAGACCTGCAAATGGTAACATTAACAAGTTGGTATCTGTTTGGATGAAGAAAAGGCAAAGCAGGAAGATCATGGAGATACTGTACATGAGACTAAAGATCTACAGCTATGCTAACAGCTGTGCGAGGCCATGCTTACTACAGCAATATCACAAAACTATTAGGAGGTATTTCCTGATACAATTTCTGGCCCAGGTTGAAGCCTTTAATGTTAGGTATTTGCAGATACAGAGTCTGATCCATTTTTTTATTCTTTCCAACTCTGGTGCATTTGTCAAAAACGTTCAGCCTTAAAAATCACCAGGATAAGTTTTTGGGCATCTCTGAACTGTCCAAATGATACTGGACCGACTAGTTCAAGTTTTGATTACAGAAATGCATGATGCTCAGAAAAATGTTTTTATCATTTACTAGCTGCTTCTTCTGCAAAAATTCTCCATTGCAAAAATGCTTTCTGGGTCTATCAAAGGAGACATAACACGAGTTCAGTGAAGAAAGCATTATTTCAACCAATACATATCTTTTAAAGTATAGCCAGATTGATCTGGTGCATCAGCTCTAATAATTAGTATGAAATGTCTGAGAACCATTGATTTTTTTGTGCCAATTCATCCAAAAGATGATGACATATTTTGCAAGATAAATCAGATAAGTGTCATCTGCTGGGTGCTCTGATGGCATCAAGGATCACCAAGCTCAGTAAAATCCTTACTCCCTGGAACATAAATGTACCAAATTTCATAAATATCCATCCAATAGTTGCTGGGATGTTTTACCATAGTGTTAGGCCAACTGACATTACCATCCACCGGCCGTAAAGATAGCATAACGAATAAAAACAATACGAGCTCAACACAGTGCAAGATACAGAATAATGAGACTCTTTTACCTTAGTTCCACTAGATGGACTATGAGAGATTCACTTAGACACCGCAGTCATTCAGAAGGCCATTTACTTGAGATCAGCTGACATAGATTCCAGCCATGGCCCATACATCAGCGGGACATGTTTTTCGATAACAATATTGAATTCTCTCCGACTTAACATGAGATCAGGCCTCGCTTTTCACTCGACTAGCAGCTCACACCCAGATGCTATCAAATATGGCCCGCACAGTAACATAAATAAAATTTACACAGGACCATGAGCGGGACTCCTAATTACTATGTTTGTGTGTGTATGCATGCACTATTACACACACACACCCCTCAGTGGGGCTTATGGCTGCTTGGAGGTTTGCTAAACAGGATGCAATCATAAAGCAGCCTTGTAAAAAGCTCATCTGGTGCACACTATCTGTAAACACAGATATGAGGCAGTTCGCAATGGTTGTACAACCCAACGCGTCTAAACTTGGTGTATAGCACCATACTGGTGTCACGCCAGCATCTGCAGTACAGCAGAGGCTCAATTAATGCGAGCAAAAACACACATTAGAGTCGCGTTTTTCATAAAGACCTTGTTGTACTTGTGCTGATCCTTGAGAGTAATTGCTCCACAGTACAAGTGTGATTAATAGCAGTTTGCAGCAATAAATATGTGTTTTTATTTAGGGCACGTGTAAATCTTGGAGACTGCAGAAATGAAGATGACATTCACTTAATAGATATTAATAATTAAGCAGAGTTTTGTATATAACTGAATGCATGTGTTAAACAAGTTATTGGAGAAACAGAAAGATTTTCAACTTAGCTGTTTTGTCTATACACTGTTCTTATTTATTATTTATGATGTATGAATATTCCATGGATGTTTATTACACAGCACTGTATATGTTACTTCTGCAGTCTGGCTGTTGTTTTGACTCTTGAACTTAACTGGCTTTGCGTACACAGTAAAGAATCCATTTACAGACTGAGTCACTGACGTTCTTAATTTATGTAAAAACAAAATTCAGCTTATATGAAATAAAATATGAATACAACAAATACTAGCTTGTCTTTAGCTCTTTTTTTTTAAAGGCAGTTTACCGTGCTGCTGTTTTGTGATCATTATACAGTACAGTGAATCCTCCGCCTACCACATTTAAATCCCAAGTGTTTCTCACCCTCAGGGAGTTCTTTCACAAGTGCTGAAAAACAGAAAACTCCCCGCAAACAAAGCTGTGTCCGCATGTGTCACTCAAGGCTCATACAAGGACTGTATTATTTCAAAAGAAACCTATTCGGCTGCAGTCTAGACAGGACTGTGGAATGAAGACATGTGGCTCGGAGCACGACTGATTGAATCTCCTGACTGAGATGGATGAAGCATATCTGCAGCTTTGTTAGATGATTTAACACTGTGACTGAGTGGCTCTTCTCACCCCCTGTCCTGATTTGCCATCCCCTCAGATTAAGGAGGATGGAAGCTACAGTGTTCACGCATGAAGTTTAGGCCATTGAGACTCCAGCATTTTCTGAGGTATTCTGAATAAAGAACTAATTCCAGTGAAACGTGCACGGTTCAGCCCCTGAATCCCTCCCAATAATACATAAATATGAATTAAATCACTATATACTAAATAGGCTACATCAAGACAGGTATGTATGTTTTTCAATTCATTAACAAAATAAAGTCATATCTCAAATTCAAACCATTATAGCTAAATTACCCACTTTACTTTGTTTATTAAGTGATAATTTGATTGACACGACTTTGTTTCGCAAAATACAAAAATGTGACGCCCTGAATACACAGAGCCACGGCCAAATAAACTGCCACGTTTTTTTTTTATTAATTTTGAAATTATTCACAAAACACTTAAATTCCTGTCTGTGTTAAACACACATTATCCTTGTACTGGAGTACAACAGATAATGTTTTCTTTATAATGCTGAGTGATTAGATTAGGATCTAGAGAAAATATTACTGCATTTATAAAGCAAAACTAAAAAAATCAATCAACTGCAAACAGCAGAAAATAAATAACTAAAAACTTATAATAAACTAAATAAGTGATATTTTTACTTTTGTTGGTAGTAGCAGAATACTAATCTGGACCAATGCTGAATCTAATGCAAAATTTTTTTTAACATAGATGCAGAACATTTAAATTATTAAAGACCCTGACAGTGGCGCTGTCCCTCTCGCACATCTCTCAGACTCACATATCGATCCTGCTGCTGTGTGATGACCACAGATCTTTAATAAAAGAAACATGTACAAGCTACACAGTACGTTTGTTTGTCTGAAAACCACAGTGGTTGCTGTGGATGTTTTCTGGGGAGAAAATGTGCAGAGTCAATGCAGAGGTGTTTAACTAAGCATCCATTTGGTAGCTTTTGCTAAAACCTCATGTCTCAGTTCTACTACAGAAGACAGTGAGACGTAGCTTGAACCTATTGAAAGAAACTCACTCTCTTTTAGCTCTGTTTTGGTTTCCACCAACTACTGGTGAAGATTTCTGGCTCTGTGCCTCAGTGGGGGGGTGGGAGTCACTTTATTTAAATAAATACACAACACTAACAAAAAATTTTCCATCGTGTTTGACTGACGCTCATTTGATCCTAACAACTATTTCCACTCTCTTTTTCTGCTGCTTCTAATGGTTTAATGGCAACTTACGGAAAAATAAGTGCCAGCATCTGTTTTTCTTGACAAACTAATTTGTACTGATGGCAGATTCATTCCAATGTCTTAAAATTCAGCTCAAACGTGTGCTGCATTTGGATGAAAACTCAAGGAAGTGTCTTCAAGTTGCATTCACCCACACAGCGGACAGGAGAAGCCAGCGAGCTTGAGGGCTGATGGCTGACTACATTAAGCCGCTTAGGCGGCATGTTGATGAATCTACTCGTTGAAATGTGAAGGTAATAGCCTTGACATAGCAAAGAAATAACTCACCACTTGTACCTGCAAAGTCCCAGAATGACAGCTATCCCAAGTAGGAGTCGGTCCAATATGAAACAGGAATTTGCTTTTATTACCATCATCATTACTGTATATCATTTCTGAATGTACAGCCATTTGGTTTCATTTAAATGTAAATCTGGGCACTGAACTGCGCACACTGTCACCCAGAGCAGCTTGACTATGATGATTCAGTCTCGAATCGGCAGGGAAAATATAAGAGCCCCTTTGCTTTCTCTGAGGGAAAATAACAGATTTGACCTTTGTCTGTTTTCATAAAAGCCCTGTACACAACAAAATAAGAAAAAAAAAAGAGATTTTTTACTTCTTTTAGTAAGAAAACAAATGCAGCCACAGTTTGGTGCATCCTTTGTTTTTCGTCTGTGCATTTTCTTTTGCCCAAACTGAAGAACAAGAACAGAACGAGAACAGAGCAAGTTCAACAATGAACTACAGCCCAGGGAAACCTGAGGTTGCACCGTCATAAAACGACATCACGCACCATGTTGTGGTGGTTACTTCAGTAAAGACTTGACACAGTTGTCCATCTGTGGAGCTGGAGGACGATGTGTGCTACTAATATTCATCAAATGAGGTGACCACCAGGGGCCCGGGCGTGTGTGCAATCATTCCAGCAAGTCAGACAGCACATTCAAACAGAACATATTCTTGTGTTCAGGAGCAGCATTAGGGAAACTAACAGGAGAGCACGTTTAATTTCAGGCAAACGAACTTGGTGACTTCAGCAATCTGCAATCAAATATCAGATAATCCCTTTCCTCATTATTTTTCTTACACACCCTCTCTCCTGCTAAATCATACGTCACATAAATTAATCATCAAGTGCCACATAAATGCACCCGCATGCCAAATGGAATCAACAAGAGCCTAATCAGAAGGCAAGTTATAAGGCATATTACATATCGGTGCTCTCTTTAAGCAGGGTTTAATCCAACACTGCAGCTCGGGAAGCTGTATTTTTGTGTTTCATGACCAATAGTGTGGCACGATTGAAAAGCTTCCCCCTCTGGGCCACACCACGCTTACTCACAAACGTGTTAAACTTCTTTCATGACCCCTTCGCGTGACTCTCATTTCTAGCCAACAGAGGCCTGAAAACATCACCACTGACCCTCGAGTACGTAAATCTTGCCGAGTGCAAGCAACAACCGTCGATTCCTGCCGCAGCCGGGCCCCTGTGCACTCTGCTGTTGGGGGAATGTCCGTGTGACACCTGTTGTTACATTCATGGCTTTTGAGAGTGATGTGGCATGGAGCGTGTCCGTGTGACACCTGTTGTTACATTCATGGCTTTTGAGAGTGATGTGGCATGGAGCGAAACGGCAACAGGGAAAGCGACATGATGTGTACAGAATGCCGTGATTCCTGCAGAGGCCATGAAAGCATTTAAGATTTACATCAAGCAATGCAATTGGTCAGTGGGTAAAAAATTAATGGGCTGTTATTTTGAATGTTGACTGATCATTTCAGATAACTTGTTCCTAAACATCATTATGATATGTTGTTGTTTTTTGCTGTTGTTGTTTTTCTGGGTGTAAGGAGAAGGAGCATGCATGATCACACAATCGTGGGAAATTACAATTACCAAACCAAACGCACAGAAAGTTAGACCTTCTCCTTCTGTCAAATCTTTCAATAGTATTTATTTTATTGCCCTCTGTCATCTAAGGCCCCAGCTCAAAAAATGTCTAACAGTTATTCTACTAAACAAATTGAACGTGTTTCTCATATTTGCATATGATCAGTCTTTTTATCTATTGTCTAAATCACTGTAATCACAAATCGTACAAATTTTTTAAATAAGAGTATAATTCTGAATACTTAGTCATGTTAACCTAAATGATGTCATCAGACAATCCAGATGTTGTCAGTTTTCTTGGATTGGCCTTTAAGGCCATGACGCACCGAGACGAACTGTATTATCCAGTGTTGGTTGACCAATGCTTGGTCAAGGTCCTTCGTCCACCTGCTGCACATATTTTAACCATTATTATTAGTTATTATATTTATTATTTTTAACCTTTTCCTCGTGAGTCCCCAAGCTTTATGAAGGTACAATGCTAAATCACTGGACTGCACCTTTAACTTCTCATTGCTCATAAATGTAATCAGCCTGTGACCGCTGAGACTGTAAAAAGACAATGCTTCAGTACGTACAAGAGTCAAAAGCCAAAAAGGTTGTGAGCCACTGGCTTTAATGTCTTGTAATTATATAGTTCTTTTTTATTGCGAGTATCATTTCTTTATTTCTTCTTTTCAACAAGCAATGTGCTAATAGCAATGTCATGCAACTACACTCCAACACAACACCGCACATGTTCAAGCTCAATGCAACAAGCTCAAAAGCCTCATAACTTCCTCACAATGCAACAATAACGTGGGCAACACTGAGTGGATCCCAGCAGATTAAATAAGATGAAGCAGCTTGAGTGTCCGTGTGCTCCACCTAACAGGGACCTTTACACACACGTGTTCAGTGACTGTACCGGCTAAAGGAGTCATGAAGCTGTAACCTCAATCTATTACTGCGCTCAGTTCAACTCCGTGGTCAGTTTGGATTGTGTTGCTCCAAAGGGGGACATCAGATTCAAAAACCACCACTGTGCACAATCACCCATCACGTAGCCAGATAGCAGGCGACCTATGGAACTTTTTTTCCAATCACAAGATCTACACAGACACAATCAAATGAGTGAAAGGCAGATGTGTTGAGGTGCCAGTGCTCTCTCTCTCACTGATTCCTCCATTATGGAGAAGTCTCTCCTTCAGATATCGTTCGTCAATAAAACAGAGAAATCCTCTTCTTTCGTTGACAACTAAAACAACCTGAGTCACTTTCCGTCTTCTGCTGCTTGGCACAGCCTCCCCACATTCCGCCCTGTGAGTTGAACATGTTCATTATCCTTTTTTTTTGTAAACCACATGGACACAGGCTCCCTCACTGCAAACTACCACTCCTGCCCCTTGAAAGGAAATCATTTCATGTGCATCAGTGGCAGATTTATTTGCTGAGGTTGTGCATAGATTCAGCATCAATGCCCCGTGTGCCCTGCACACTCACACTCTCTCCATGGCGCCTCACATTCTGTGACATGAGGGAGTGGAGCGTTTGGAAATGAAGACAGGCGTTCGCATACTCTGAAATGGTAACTGACAGAGAGAAGATGCGTTGACATGCCTGTTGCACAGGCGTGCCCGTGTTTGCATGCCTGGTCCTGAACGCAGCGCGGTCGCGTTGATGGCTTTATTTAAAGAATCTGAGGCAACTGAGTGATAATAGGACGATTGACATCGATTCGGGGAGTATGAAAAAAGATCAACAGTGTAGAACTTGACAGCGTGAGCCGTGGCTTGATGAATCAATATTAGAAGCGCTGCTGCGCATTGGGAGAGACACCGTTCAAACAGTGGCACCAAGTCCGGAGGTGAACCAAAACCCCACGTTGACATTTTAATGTCCACAGTGGTATAATTGCAGACCGTTAAAATTATGAACACCTTTACAAACACGATAGAAATGTGAGATGAAAGAAGTGGTGCGTAACCACGAGGATGTCTTTCTGCACAGCCGGGTACACGCATTTAGTGACACCCAAAGTAGCCATGCATGCACACGGACGCGTTTCTTACCTTTGGAGATCACGGATGCTGTGCAGTACACAAGCAGCAGGAGGCCAGTCGTGGAGAGGTAACGTCCTTTTGTCAGCGCACCCATACCGACCTCGTAGCTCTCCACAGATACGCTATCGGGGTGACGGTTCTCCGGATCTCTGGTGCCTCCTCTCGCCTCCTCCCGAGCTGGACGAGCTCCGGCTGCGCAAGTTCCTCCTGTAAGCCAGGGAAGGGGACTGTTGCGCGCTGTGCTATGAGAAGAGGAAGAAGAAGAAGTACTGAAAGGTTTGCGGGCTGGACTGTTGATCGAAAGGGAAGAAGCATCTTCACTTCACTTTTGCTGTGCATGTGTGCGCAGCAGGGGAGACGTGCGCTCCGACTTTACCCCCCTTTCCAGGCATCATCATCCCGGAGCCTGCTTTGTACTAACCAATGGCAGAGGAAGAAAGGCGGAGAGGAGGAGACCGAGAGGGAAGGCATAGATATAGGCCTAATCTCTCAAACATTTCTTCTAACTGTAAGGCAGCAGTGCAACATGGCAGAGATTTTAATACTGTGGGCAGGAATTGAACTAATATATATATATATGAGCTAAGGCTTTAATTTAACTCAATAGATAAATCTGTACCTGATGCTCTGGTAAAGATTTCAAACCCTGGGGTTTGTGATATGTGGTCAGTGTGATTATTATTTCCTCTTCAGTGAAAGAGAGCAGACTGGCCTCAGAACAAGAATGCCAAGAAACATTTCTTAGAAACGTACTTGGCAGGGGCACTGTTACACAGTAATAATTAAAAACAAAAATGATTTCTTTGAAGCACAGAATAAGCTTAGAGTTCTGTCTCTACCACAGCAGAATTCATGAAGGAACGGTGGAACAATGTAAACGCGCTTACTTCTGATCTACTCGACTAAATCTGCCTGAACCCAACCCAGACCCTCGGGTACTACTGGTCATGGCTTCCATCATGTTTGGTCCAGCTGTCCACTCTAATTGAAATACATTATGCTGTACACATGTACTTAATAGAGTGGCCACTGAGTGCAAGTTCCCTATCAGTCCTCTGGTGCTTTATTTTTGTATTTTCTGTGAAAAAAAGGCATAATAGCAAGCAACATTTTTTTATTTGTTAAAATACAGTTAATAACAGAAAAACTAGCACTCAAACACAGGAACAGTGACAAGTAATTGCTGAAGAATCTTTTTTAATGGAAAAACTGGCACATATCGTCACACTGCAACAAGTACAACTGGAAGACAAGAGGAAAAACAGACTTTATATAAAACCCAGAACAGCAGCACAATAACAGATGTACAAATAGACGTACCGTGATGGGAAATATGAATGTTCTCCCTAATTATTTTTGTTGCTGACATTTTTTTACATTGCAAAACTATTGCCAGTAAATATTTTACTGAGAATTTTTACTAAATCAATTTCTGCTTTATAACAAACTAATTACTTCCTACTCGACCCCCTAGATGACCTACCCATAGGTCATCTAGGGGGTCACTCTGGCCCTGCCCTGCCCTGCATAATCAACATCACAATATATAATCCACTGCAAATACACAACTGTGACAATATACTTTTCACTAGTAGTTCAGGGGCGGCTGTGGATCAGCAGGTAGAGCAGTCGCTTGCCAATCGTAGGATCGGTGGTTCGATTCCTGGATCCTCCTGTCATATGTCGAAGTGTCCTTGGGCAAGATACTGAACCCTAAAATTGTTCAGCTTGTCAGGTCAAGCTGCATAGCAGCTCTGCCATCGGTGTGTGAATGTGTGTGTGCTTGTGTGTGTGAATGGGTGAATGAGCGCTTTGAAAGCGCTTTGAGTACCAGCCTAGGTAGAAAAGCGCTATATAAGTGCAGACCATTTACCATTCACTACAGTAAATATGTAGGCATATTTTCATATCTTTCCTTTCATCGCTTGTCTGTTGAAGACAAGGATTCAACAGATTTCAGTGAAGGACAGTGTGTCACATCACTAGCACAACTCTAATCACACATGACCAGAACTATTTTAATCTTGTTTTTATGCCTTGTCCTGTTCATCGTTTATCTGGCATCTGTGATTTAAAAGCCTGTCTCCAAGGAGAGTACTATTAGCCTAATGGTTAATGTGCATGTCACTTAACCGCGATGCCGCTCACTCTCTAAGTCTGGCTGGGGACTGCATGTCACATATCCTCTGTCTCCTTGTAACCTGTCTGTCTCCTTACTATCAAGCTCACAAATAAAATGAGAAATACCCACATACGTGACATAACACTGCTTAAACATCAAAGAAGCCATCTTATGGCAGGCTTCCATTCCATCAAGCAAAGCTCGTAGTATTTTGTCAGAAAGTTCTTGACCTGATTCCCTACTGCAGATATTCAGCATCCAATTATGTTTTCAGTCTCATTTGACACAAATGTGAGGTTCTGTAATCAGTGTGACCAGGGGAAAGCCGCATGGAATGATTTTAAATTTGCATTTATGGATATATGGAAAGTGAGATACTATGGGAAGCAAACTTTGCTATTTCTTAGCGCTCAATTGAATTTTGCAGATGTTTCCATGAGTATGTTAATTTATTCATCACAGAAAACTGTGATAATTGGCGTCCTGCTTGAGATCATCATTGATTAATAGTTGAAAGCCAAACCTTCGCTGTTAAATGAAAGTAAAGGAAAAAACTTTTTTCCTGTTGCTGAAGTGTCTAAAAATATACTGTGCAAATGTCTTTGTAATGTCAACTTTGTTTTACCTTCACACTGGATACTAGTTGTATCCTTGAGTGAAAAGTCGATAAAATACAAAGAACCAAATCACTAAAAACTGGAATAAAATCTTTGAAGCTGAAGGCCTGCATGTAGCCGCATGTGGATTCTTCTTTGGACTGAATTTCAGCCGTGGCTCGTAGCTGTCCCTGATATTATGTCTCTATGCAGCAACACTGAAGTTCTTCAATTTATCATTGGCATCACTTGAGTGTCACCACTGTAGTTCATCTTTACAATCAACTAATGGTTTTCTAAAGCTGTGTAAAATGCTTTTATTTGGGCTTTTTGCTTTTACATATCCAAACGCTAGTGTGAGAGATTTTTTTTAAGCTCCAAATGTCAGCATGCCTGGCTGAATGGTTTACTTGCTTTTTTCCAGAAGGAAGCAGTGTTGTGTGTGCTTATTGTAGAAGACAACTGTTCAGGACTGGACATCCACCTCATGGTAAGAAATACGCTAGAATGTAAGAGACTTAAAGTAACAGTGGTATTTTAGTCCTGCTCTTGGTAACAGTTAAGCTTATATATACTGCAATGCACCCTGATAGGCCATAATGCCACTCGAGCCCGTAAGAATACTTAGCCAACTTACCCAAGGACAGTAAGCAGCAGAAATAGATATTAATTTAAAAATAAATTAATTAATTTCCTTACACCGTCCCCAGATTTGTTATTGCAAGCTTCTTCCTCCATGGACTTTCAGGGTAAGGGCAATATGTACAGACTGTATTATAAAGTGTTGAGTTGGTTCCCAACAATATCATTTATTGTTTGTGACCCTTCAGTGAAAGTAAGTCACCTATATGGTAATTTTAAAATAAAATCATAATAGAAGCTCATTACGCAGCCCCGTTCCATATCTCCAGTTTAGCTGCTCATTAATGGTCTCTAATGTACGCTGTAATAACAGAGTAGGTAACATCTGGCACTTATACATCTTGCATTTGTGAGCACAGTACTTTATAGGAAATAAGATATTTGTTAAAGCGTTCTACGCGGGAAACCTCTGCAAACACAAAGGATCTGAGAACATCATGTAACCGTCATGTTCTGTACTGGGCACTTGTGACAGGGCTACAGTGAATGTGAAAGGTGAACATAAGGACAGCACTTAAAATGATTCACCTCTTGTATCTTTTCATTTGAAATGATTGGGAAAGCAATCAGAGTAAGTACCTCCAGCCATGCAGATGAAGTGGGCAGGCCTTTGTTTTTTTCGGATGGGGAGAGCTGAAAGAATGGTACAGCAGTTTGACTATACTTGACTGGAGTGCATCAGTGGGATTCTGTGCAGATTGCTTTTAGTTATAGTAAACTGCTGTAAAGCATCCTATGGATGATGTTCATGTAAACTATATATTTTGGAGAAAACACTAACAAGTGTTACTAGCTAGCACTTCTAACCCTAACCCATCGCACAAAGTGAGAGTGGTGTGAAGGTAGTGGTGCTTTGTCAGAAGAATACAGAATACCACCACCTGCCGGTATAAAGAGTCATTTTTCTGGTGCCAGACAAAGGTGACGCAACAGTCGCTGTAGGTCCCCTCTAGTTTTGTGATGTTGTCTTGTTGTGTCAGTCAGTCTGTTTTTGTGAGATCAACGCTTGACTTGCCGTTGCCTCTTGTACATTTAATCACCCCTAACAGTGATGTCACAGTGAAGTGACACAGTCAGGGATGCTGTTTTTCTGTCACTGCTGCAAGGTCTGCAACATTTCTCCAGGACTGAGGCTGCGTACAAACCACAGTTGACTTCTCCCTAAATTTTCTAATAGTTTTGTGAGCTTAAAAAGGGCGACAACCTCAACTCTGTGAATTTTATTAGCACATAAGTTGGGGTTTATCTCAGTGTAGCTCTGCCATAGTCAACCTGAGAGAACTTGTTGGTAACTAAAACCTTTCACCAAACTTAAGTTAAATATTATATAATATTATAAGTCATCTGTTGGACCATTGAGAGAAAGTAACCAATGGGATGATTTCTGCATCCAGGAAAAGTCCTGGCTCTGTACTGGTCGACAGAAGCAAAATATTCTGCTACGTTGTACAACACACTCACAACACCCATGCTACTGTATGACCTGCAGAGGCTGGATTTCTTAACTAGAAACAATTTTTCAAAAATATTAAGCTACAATAGAAACATAATTAAACAAACAATATCAGGATTCCCACCTGGTGAACTGCTGCTGGCAATATTAAAACATTCACATAATCTGCAACGTGAAACTGAGATATTGGGCTAAATTTAATTTATGTGATAATTGATACACTGTTGGTAAAGTGCAAGATGATTCCCTGGGTGCACACAGAGTCAATGGTCTGTTGCTGGAGCAAGCTGCAGTGGATAAGGATGTGTTATCATGGATCTATTATTATATATTATGGATCTAATCCAGGAACAGACTCAAATATCCAACTTTTAACAAGATAAAATTCCCCAGCTACTTTTGCATATGAGGCTCTGGTGTTGGCAAAACACTGGAACAGGTTATCGTCATGATCAAATATAGTGTTGGGCATAACACCACTGTGGAAATTCAATTCAATTGCACTTGGACTAATAGTGCTCTGCCAAGGTGCAGGATTCATTAATTTAAATTTAGGATGAATTGCATATTTTCACTGAAATATAAGTCTGTGTTTGTTTGGTTTTTATGTATTTCCATATTTGTAAGCACTTAATCAGATATACACTCTTAGGGCTTGTAGGAAAATCAGCTGTATTTAGAGTTTCACAGTTCCAGTGAAAAGTCTTTACAAGTCAGAAACTGATAACTACAGCTAATCCAATATGCAAAGAATTTGACACCATTTAATTTACGCATGACTCCACCCTGTCCACCCTGAGAAGACATCTAATCAGGCATGAATTACTGAATTACATCTATGTGAATGTGAATAAGGCAGATGATGAGGCATAAGCAACACAGAAACTGACAAAATGAAATGAGCATTAAAAGTGTGTAGTCCCATAAGGCATTCCCAGGTTACCAGCGGTCACTGGTGGTGACTAACATGTGGTTAAGACTATTGAAGGTCCAAAAATATAAGTGGTACACTAAAGGTCCAGAGTTTATGGATGTGACCAATGTTTCAACCACTAAAAGAAGACCATCTGCCATCTTTTTATGTTTTTGAGACAATTCGTATAATAATAAACACAATAAGGGTTATGAAATGATTATGAGAAGAAGCAAGTACTGGTTTAAAACTGGGAAATAAACAACAGTCTCATGTCAAAGTCCTGTGCTTTGTTAACTCACACTGGCCTCCACTCTTGTCAGACCCTCTACACAGACTTTATTGCTTTATTTATTACATCACCTGTCATTCTCCTCTTCTACCATCATCATTTTTCCAGCCACTAGAAGTCATCTGACAAAAAAAAGTGTAAGTACGACTTGTATTAACCTGTAGGGTTGTTCCAAGTAGTACCAGTGCAACACAAACCCTCTTTGTGCTTTTAACAGTTTTGGTAAAGTTACTAAATGTAGTTTATGTAACTGTAGTTAATCTGAAGAAACCTTTGCTGAAAATAGCAAGTTACATTATAAGGTACTAGCAAAAAGTTGCTCACTAGATATGGATCTAAATGCAATTTAGTTCAACATAGTGCCCATCAGTGCCAAATCAACAGAATCATTCCAAGGCACTTCACATATTGAGATTAAGAGCTTCCAGATCTATGTAAAAAGCGGAGAGAGAACGGCCAGCTACTTCCTGGTTCTGCCAGCTGACAGGACCTGGGAACAACTTCCACTGGAAAAAGGATAATCTGTATAAAAGAGAGAGAGAAGGAGAGGGAGAGGTGCACTCGAGGCAGCCTGTATGCTCATGTGCTTGAGAGAAAGGGTTAAAGGAATGTTAAAGTTAGGGTATATAAATGAATTTTAAGCAGAGCAGAATACTCAATTATTTTCCTCAAGTAAAGGCACTGTTACTATGGTGGAACTGTAAAAGTAAAGTTACTTGTTTAGAAATCTACTCAAAAGCAAAGAGTAATCCATTTTAAATTTATTTTGAGTAAATGTTACTTTATTACTGTTTTTGGTCCTTTATATCCCCTTTTACTCTGCACAATCAAAGCAAGTTTACCGTGCCTATTCACCGCCTCACTGTTTTGTATAAAAGGTACCAAACGGGTGTGGGGAGGGGTTTGTGCTACCCCAACTTTAAGCCGACTCGAGAGGCGAGGCGAGTTCACCCTGCTGCCTGTGTAAAACACCTGAGATGGTGTCGGGTATTTGGGGAGGGTGTTGGCAGAATTTGGTGACATTTAATTGTGGAAGCAGTTACTGTGGTTGTTGGAGATGTCAGCAGCTCAGCTGGTAGAGTACTTGTCTACGAAGAGCAGGGTGGCTTGATTTTTTTCTCCCAGTGGTCATTAACTCCTCCTGGGAACTGACATCTTATGTCATCTTAATCATTATTAATGTCATTATTCATGTCATTACTGTTTATTACACTACATTCCACCTCTGACAATTATTGACCTACTTCATCAATCTTTTTCGTATGTGTTGTCTGTTGTTTGTATTTGTGTTGTTTTGTATTTGTAGTGGTGTGGTTCTTTCCCTTTGAACAGAGAACAGCTGTAACAAGACAAAACTATTTCTCTCTGTGATGAACAAAGTTTTTCGAATCTTGAATTTATCACAGAGCTGCAAATTGTGAAGGTCTGTTTTTGGAAGAAAGTTTTATCCTTTAAGCCAAGTATTCAAGTCTGAGATTCATGTCTTAAATGTGCAGAATTATTTCAGAGAAGGGGCCACATTTGCCACCAATAAAATGGGATTTTGGTCAGCAGCAAACTTAAGTAGCCTATATCAAAAAATGTTAGCACAAAATGTTGCTTTTACTTATATTAAGGACAAAATGAGAAATGCTGTTACAAAAACCACATAGACTCATAAACAGAAGGAACAATTAAACAGGAATGAGGAGAGGGAAGTCAACACAAGGAATGACATCGCTGAGCAACAAGGAAGCTCAGCTTAAAAAGCTGTCACATACTTTTTTACAGTGAAATAAAAGTAACTATCGCATTGTAATCAGTTACTTTTAGAAATTAAATTATTAGGTTACAATTACAATGCAGCACACAGAGTAATTAAAAACCTCTTCTTTTTCAGTTGTACAATGATGTGATGAAAAACGCATTTAAGATCCATCCAATCAGAATTTAAGACAATTTAATACTTTTTAAGGGCTTTTATTACTATTTAACACTAACCTGCAGACATTCTTATTTTGTTTTCGTTTTCAGATTGTTTAAGGCTATAAGTTATGTTTAAAAATTATATTCATGAATCTACTTATAGTGAGATGTTCTTTAAATATTAAGAAAACTGATAAGATTTAAGTAACTTTGATCTAATCTGCTGCCCATGCAGCAATTTTACTATTTGCTTCAAAGAACAGAAGCTTCAGAGAGCAGCTCTGCATGCTGTCTTTAACGTACAGTATGACTCATGCGCCGCTCTGCACCATCCAGCATTAGTCTACATCACTTTATCCCTGGTTTAGTTCTTATAATTTGATACAAATCACACTTTACACTAACAGCTGCATAAACAAACACAGAAAGTCTATAATAAAGCCATAGATGGTGCAGTGTCCTCCTGACTGTGGTTGCTATTACTGCTGCCTCTTTGCTGTCTGCCTCCACCTCCTGCTCCCCTTCCTGTATTGATCGAAAGGAAAAAGTTACCTTCAGAAAGTACATATCACTTGCTTCCCTTTGTACTAACATTTCCCAATTTAATGGTTATATACCGGTACATGACATGATACAGAAAGGTCAAAATTCATCACAGAATCTGATGGATAAATTGATTCTGATTTCCTAGAGGGGTATTGATGTGCATAATAAATCCCTTGTCTTTAGAGCATCAACTAATTCTCTCTGTTTCCCCTGCCATCATCCCTGAGGCTGATCCCCTTGCCTCCATTAATCTTTGTCATATTAAGTGCTACATACAAAAAGAGGTTACTGTGGTCTATGCTATAAATTAAGCGCAACATCTGTGAATTAGATTATGGGTAGGTACATCTGAATATAGTGAACTCACTGCACTCACTGTAGAATATATATTTTCATTCCTCATAAAGTATTTGCAAAGTGGATTGTCACAATTGATTTTGAGTTCTGCATTATTCATGCATCGCATCTGTGTTTACTCCTTCAATGTGTTAGCACATTGCTGGGTTTGTTGCTGCGTTACTGTCAATCACCATTTATCCAATGACTAGATGCGAATCGCACAGGCCACATGTTGAATGAACATGTGGAAATGCACAATGCAAACAAAAAGGGCCCAGTTGTGAAAGCATTCACCACATGTGTGCACACTTAAATAACCAGCTTACTCAGAGAAATGAAGTTATGTGAGCAGAGTCGTACAGAGGCCTTTTCAGGGGTGGGGGCTCAAATTGAAAAAAGGAGAATATGTTGTTACTGAGATACTCAGGTGTTTGGACTTACATTATTGTTGAAATGTAACAAACTTTGCACAGTGAAATAGGTGTTTTCATCATATTTGGTGTTTGTCACTTGAGGAAACTAGTACAGGCAAAACCTTGGACAGACCTTCTGATTCAATGTGTTTTGGGGTGAGCTGGACCGCAGAGTGAAGGCAAAGGGGCCAACAAGTGCTAAACACCT
>JAUYWH010000027.1:2325220-2342013 GCA_034779795.1 Ctenopoma multispine | reverse complement strand
GTCATTTGGTGTCTAAACATAATTTTCCATGACATTAATAAAATGTTCCTGCTTAATCAAACCATCAGCAAAGGATGTAGGATCTGATCAATATGGCAATGACTATGAAACTGCTGTATTAGGATAGGAGTAAAAATTGATGTCTAAAAAAATTTACTCTAGAGCAACTGATTATAGTGAATTATGTATGATTAATACCTCAGCTAAATTCCCCGGCAACAATTATAATGCATAATGTATAACACTTCCTTCATCTACTAACACACCTTTTTTAATGTTTGATGTTTGAATTGCAGTTGGATTAACATGAAAACGTTGTGCTATTAGCATCTGCTGGAGTAAATCTTTCCCTACAGTAAATATAAAAGATAACAAAATGCATAAAGAAACCACAGAATGGAACGTCACTAGATTTTGATCCTCCATTTGCCCAACACAGCAACATCTGAAAAGAAGACAGTTCTATTACCGTGCATACAGGGACCTTTCAATTATTTCTGGAAGGTGCACTCTATTTGCAGAATAGTGCTACTCTTGGCATGTAGCGCTTGAAGTGTGCTCTTCCAAGCACAGGATGAATGACACTACTTACTGTATTCTTATTACCACTCGCTGCTTTTTTGGGGGGAAGGGGTACGGGAGTGAGGCCATTTATCATGCTAGACATAAGGCTGGGTTTTTATCAAACGCATTTTCTCCTACGGGGAGTTCACGACACACATCTTTGATGCATTTTCTAATTTATTGGAGATCTTTATTTATATATTTTGCTTTCAGTGAGCAGTCTGGAAACTCTACCACCTCAGGAGTCACTGTCTTTGTCACTTTGGTTTCAAAAAGTATTGAGTGGCTCATAATGTGGAGCATGCTGCAGGGGATAAACCTTAATTTCTTCAAGGGAACATGGTAAAAATCCATAAACAAAGTGGCACAGAGAGTATTTGATAGCTGGACTGCCTGAAGGATTTGTCTATTAAAATATTACTGGAGGTAGCCCCAGGAGATTTTGTAACAGATGAGGTGACTTTTGCATGTGTGCAGATGTGACATGTTATATACTTATGCATTCTTGTGTGAGGCAGACCAAGCAGATCCTGGGTTTAAAAACCAGGGTCTATAACAGGAAAATGTATGGCTTCACTTTGGCTGTCAGTCATTCTTTTAAAATTACTGCATCACATCAATCAAGATTTACACTGTAAAAAGGTACAAATGAAATCTGTAAAAGAACATCTGTCTGAATCGCTAAAAACATTTAATTTAAGGGTTATTTTCTCATACAAGAACCAACATGTTGTTGCTGTTGATGACAGCGCTACCCTAAAGCAACAACCAAACACATCTGCATCCTGCAGCATCACAGAATAGATAGATAATGATGTGTCCCACCTGGCGTTCTAAAGGTCCCCTTTGACATCAGTAGTTGATGCATCAGGTTGAATGATGGCAGCTGCCTGTCAGACCTTTTATTACTACAATCAGTGGAAACTACCAGTGCACAGAGACTACAAAGCATATATAAGAAGGTACAGATGTGGCCAACAGTTATAGGAAAGTGTTGTGAGATCTTAGGAGCTACTTTGTACCACATTGAGACACTGATAGGAAGTCTCCCATCAGGTCAATCAAGGTGAATGTGCTGGATACCTTCATGGAGCACAAGGTGCAAAGGATCAATAAGTTTACCCCGTGAGGTGCAGTTTACGAGGTGTTAAATAGGTTCTGTGAAGATAATTAAAACATATCTGCTGGTGGTCTGGATTACGAGATGCATCTTTAATGTTTTCCCAGATGGCATCCCAATCAAATTCAGGATCAAGGTCACAGCAATCCCGCTGCTACATCCTATCTAGAGAATTGTAAGAGACCTTGAGAACACCCTACAACAGGAACAAAGGTAAGGTGGTGAAACAGAATGCATGGTTAATGGGTCATGCCACAAGCTACCATGAGGTTTTAAAGCAGGCCAATGTAAATAAAAGGGAAAAAGTTGATGATTTGTAAAAAAAATTTGTCTGTTGTCAAAAAAAAAACTTTTTTTGACAATAGATGTCTATATTTTAGTAAGAATTTATTCATCGTCCATTATGGTTAGAGTATGAAAACATGGTTAACAGTGTAAAACACGTTTCACCCAGCGAATGTATCGTGTATTTTCTGACCCATTGATTAACTTCGACACCCTGTTAATTCCTTGGTTTAATCTTTAGCTCATGTCATAATTACTACTGCTGCAAGAAGTTACCTAACTGTAACATGCAGATTGTTGTAATAACGTGTTAGCAAAGTCTTGTCTAGCTTAAAGAGTATAGGAAATTTTCAGTTTTCTTGTGTTACAATACAAGGAAGCAACAATTTGTAGAATCAACAATACTACAGCTTTGAGTCTGTTTTTCACAAACTCCATCTTTGTTGAGCTTCATTTTCTCCTAACCCATTCCTCCTATGAGACAGAGAGAAAAGATAAACAATATACACAACTATCATCAGACACATTTTGAGAAAAATGATGTTGAGCTCCACCGAGAGTTGTCGAACACATCCAAGGACCGGAGCTGAAGACTCATACACTCCTGTCTGTTTGGCCTTACTCGCTCTCTAAAACTGTTTGGCCTTGTTCTCACTCTCTGTGGCCTTTGAACTACAGGTGCTCATCCTTAAGGTCTACTGGATGTGTCGGCACATTATTCTTCCTTAAAGATTCAACAACCCACTGTGGACTGGAGGAAAAAAATGAGAAGAAGAGGGGTGTCATTTATCATGATCAGGAATGCAGCTTTGACTAGCACTATGTGGAGGCATAGATAGGTGTTATATGAGGACATTTTTCAGCACGATGGTGGTAAACAATGTTCGGAGGAGCTGTGGTGAAGCAGGATGATCCATGCCGTGTTTTGACTATTCATATGGGGCGTGAAGAGACACGCAGAGAAATGGCTATAATTTCAGACATTTTATGAAAACTCAATAAAAATGAGACTTTACTGTGTGCTTCAACTACAGAGTGGTGTAATTTCAAGAGCTGAGAGTGTTGTTTCTAAGTCCCAGTGGTCCCAATGACACCCACAGGTGTTCATAAAAATGACAGAATAGTTACTCCAATACATTTTAAAATACAAAGCCGGGACAAAAACACGACAGCACCACCACTGTTTTACAATGGCAAATATTTTAACTAAAGTGGGGTTTGTCAGATGAAAATATGGCCACAGTCTCTTTAAGTATATTGCCAAAAGGAGTCAGACCAAAATACAGTTTTTAACTTTTTTTTGGATTTGGTGAATTTTACCACCCATTACCATATTTTCCCATGAAAATGATTTTCACAGCTTTAGTTTTCTAGACCTCTAATAGTAATACTTTATTGGTGCACAGCTATATGTTAGCAGATGTGGAAAGAAAATGTTTTTGTCCATAAATATAATGATTATTAATATCTATTTCCGTTACTGTTTTCAACATTATTAAAACAAGGTCATTCACATTATAGTCAATGTTAAAGATCATCCTAAACCCAGGACATGACTTGACAATGGAAGCTGTAAAAGCTCACCTACTGTTTCCACAGTCAGTGGATCATTTCCATGATCACACACTGTTACGTTCTTTCTGGTGGTAAGATTTATTTTTCCGCTGTTAAAGTTACTGTGGAGCTTTCTTTCAAACAAATACGAAAAAAAAAGCCAAGAAAAAAAATGTGTTTACCTCAGTGTGTCTCATCAAGCTACACTGTGTATCTCTGAGACCTCACAAATGTGTTGAATGCATTTCTTCCCTTGTAAAGCTCGCTCAGTCTGGGATTCAAATGTCATTCTTGATCTTGAAAACAGTAGTGGAGTAAAGGACACAACTATGAATACGGTATACACACATACTGTACGTACACAGTAATGCATTACAACCGTGCTATAGCTCATGTTTGGACGATTGAAAGCTCTGTAACACCTACGAAATAGACCTTGTGGTGAGTCTATTTTCACATTTGCGAAGGTGATTTTTAAAAATGATTTGGCAACGTCAGTGTTCACAGTGTTGCACTCTTCTTCTCTGCTTTGTATTGCCATATTACTACTTTTGTTGGCCTGCTGTTGATCAGTGGAATAGCCTGGTAAGACTGGCACAAATGTAAATCATGTCAGCCATATGTATATGTCCTAATAAAATGCATGAAATACAAGCGAAACTGAGCCCTCTCATCAGTGGAGGTGGTGGAGTGGTCAACAACGCTGCAGGGTCCCTTTAAGTACACAGCCTTAATTAAAGTAGATTATCAAATATTTCTCTCTGAGGTACTTGACAGTGAAAAGTATCTTAAAATGGTACATACTTTATGTGGCTTAGTACACCAGTTGTATTGACCCCTAACCCTAACCCTAACCCATAGCTTGTGACATACCTCTCATTAATTTACCCTCTTTTCTATGATTTACGATGGCTTTCTTTTCTCCCACAGACAGCTCTCTGGTCTCCTTGTTGATTTGTCCCTTTTACCAACAACAGGGAAAACACAAGGCTCAAACCAAGAGAAGTCATTTGAGCTCTTCAGTGTTTGAACTATCAAATGCGCAGGACACAGCTGAGTAACAAGAAACATTTTTCAGCGGGATTTTCCAGACAGTGGTGTAGTCCAGGATATATAAGCAGGTATACAGCGTATACCTACTTTTTGTTCGGTCGGCACAGTGTATACTCACTTCTACATCCACCCTAATATGCAGTCATGTGCTGCATGCACGCCTATTTTTTTCTATCTCTGTTGGTTTAGGGTAAGACCTCTCAGGTGGCTTTGTCATAGTCAAACTCAGAAACCATACTGTATTTATCACTTTTGCTATTATGAAAAGGATTAAAAACATGGAGCGCAGCAAGGGGAGAGGGAACCTTTACTAGTGTGCCTCCAAAACCACACTTTACAGTATTATAACCCACAATACGGCCACAAAGCAAGGCACAGTAACCTATACTCTGCAGAGTGACATAGGCCTATTATATTATCTAGCTTAAAGGCACAAATAATACAGGGATAGGTCAAATGACAAAACATGAGGGTAACTGAGGGAAGTTGCTGTAGTATTCAACTCTTCCGTCCTGTGAGCCGACAGATCTTTCTGGTTTGTGCATTAACACCATGCATGAAATAACTACTGCAATAATAATTTTACTATGGACATATTCTGTACCGTCACTATGTCAGAGGGACGTCTGCACCTCCTGACATACTGTTGGAACTCGGAGTGAGCAGAGGAGAGCATACCTCCCTGTCTCAGCCCTGCAGACAGCACTCAGGTTACTCTGGAGGTCTCAGGCTGTGTCAGTAACTGCATAAAAATCCTCTCACACTCAGAAGAGTTGGGAAAGTATGTCCTGATGTTCAAACTGCTTTTCTGTCTCATTAGCCAAGTGTTTGAGTCAGTGGCTTTATAAAAATAATTTTTTAATGAATTTACCTTATTTTAAGTTTGATCCATGATGATTAAGATACAGAGAAAAAGAAACTCTATTCATAGCAAATGAATAGAGACCCCAAAAAGTCATCAAATCATGTATTCAACTGAGCTCAATTGTTATTAGGCTACCTCGGAGTTTGCACCATAAGAGTAATAATTGGCTAGGGAAAGAAAAGTAAGACAACCTAAGGCAGAGAAGGGCGGGATGAAAGTTTGTTTTGCCAAACTGGGTAAAAGGGTTAGTTTGTCTTTTTCTTTGTTGTCATAATTACTGTAATGTTCTTCATAATTGTCTGTTATATAAAATAGAACCATTAAAATACTTTAATCTTTAAAATCTGATTAAGATAGGTTAATCTCTAAAAAAATATATGTTTGCAATATCATGTTGAATTGTTATACAATACTCCTGACAAGTAACAGTTGCAAGCTGCTCTTTACTGCTCTTAACATAATGGTGGCATTAATGATCTTTACTATCTCAGTATGATACTGTATAGATACAAGTCTCTCATATATTATACTTCTAATAGTGTATATCTCCAATGCCTAGATATGTGTAAACTTCATCCTGTGCCCGGCTGTCAACCTTTAACCTCTTCTGCGAAGTGTTGAATGTGCTTGATAAAGGGCAAATTCCCCTTATTGTAAGTAGTGAAAGTTCATATCTTGTCCTTTACAAATATAGCAGATGTCCCACTATAAGACTTGTGGTCGTCAAAATCAGAACTGAAACTGTCTGGCAGTGTCTAAAGGATGTTCATATAGTATAAGTATATTAAAAGGGAAGCATTTGCTAATGCAGTTTGAGTCTCTCACACAGAAAGTTGTTGCTTTGTGTTAGACACTCCTTCCTTGCAGGGAATAAAACTCATAAAAGACAAATTTGCTGTTCCAGTGTTTTTGATTATTGATACATTTCCACAACACAATCCACATACACTATACTCTGTAGCACTGCCTATGAGCAACATTTGATATTTTAATCCTCCTTGACAGTTGGCATGATACTTAAGCATCAGATTGAAAGTAGAAGTGGGTAATGCATCTCAGTAACAGATACAGCGTCGTCTCGCTGTCAGAAAGAACTCACACGACCAATTTGTTTGTCTGATGTTGAAAGCAAAAATGGACTGGGCTGACAGGCTTTTGCTGGATTAACAGTGACAGCAGCCGCTTTAACTCCCCTTCCACATGTCGAAATAAACAATTAGACGGCAATGCTGTGTGGTCTCATCGACTAGAACTGCAAGTAGACACTTGAATTACTCTTGTGAAGATTTGTCTTGGGGTGTCTTTCCAGATTTTATCTATTTATTTTTTATTTGAACAAAACATAAATTTGGAGATCAATTTAGCTAACACACACATGTACAAAATTCAACTGCACACAAGTTTCAGTATAAAGGATAGTGTCCCTTGTTTGACTATCAGTGGAGGTACAGAGCACACAGCAGCTGACAGTCCTGAGAACAGATGTACTGATAAGCATGCATACGCATACACACATGGGATGGGTGAGGGTTCAAGAAGAAAGTCTGCTCACTATTCCACCCAAATTCTACCTGTTACCTTTAAACCTGCTGATTATGCTAACATGCATACAATGCAAACATTTGCCACTTTGTTCAGAGCTGAAATCATAGAAATTAACTAAAAATTAAAAACTAATAATATTAATACAAAAATATTATTCCTTTAAAGTAACATTCCTAAATCATTACTAGTGTAGCCAATTGTTTTAAGTCACACTTGAGTAGAGACCAGTGAGAGTGACCATCCTGTCCCTCATTGGAGGAAGGTTGCCTGGTGTGATGAATCGCATTTATTTTTACCATAATGAGAATTGCTGTGTGTGTGCATCATTTGATTGGGTAAGAGACCGAAACCCTTCGGAGGCCAACCCTTACAGCAGCAGCTTACAGGATATACTGCAGACCTTTGGAGCTTAGTACCAGAGGACACCTTCACATGTCTTTTGAAGTGCAGACATCAGTGGGCCAAAGCTGTTTTAGCTAAACAACGGTGATCCACACAGTATGCGGCACATGGTTTTAATGTTGTGGCTTATCTGTGAACACTGTTAAGCAATTCTTGACTTGATTTTATTTTAATGATTAAAAACAATGCAGAGCTAATACCACAGGCCTTTGAAAAAGTGATAATACAACCTAGTTCTGAGCTATTACCCTGGGAGTTACAGCTGTTAAAGATGAGCATTGTTCCTAGACTGTCTCTGCTGATCTGTTCCACCACTTGAACTCTTCCACCAATTGTTCAAGGCGATAAATTGTCTGCAGAGCTTTTTGTGAAGAGATAAGAAAGCTTGAATTTGTCTTAAAAATTAGCTATGCTTGGAAATATGGGTGGATGTGGCCTCCTAGATGTGTATCTTTAATATTTTTCTTACAGTGGCAGATACCCATTATTTTAGTCACATGAAAAATAAAAGGAGGTAAAGTTAGGAATGACTAATGGAGTACTGAGACTGAAAACAAACTATAAAATATGTACGGTATAAAGCTTTCTTGTTCTAGCGTTGTAAGTACAACAGAAAGACAGATCCATCTAAAATTCTCTTTTAATTAACACAGGTGTTAGGGAACATATTATTAATGGGGCTTCTTGCACACTGAAGAATCAACCCTTATACACATGTTGTAGACTGTTGTGAATGGTGTATTAAGGCAGTAGAGCTGTGACATCTTGTAACAAATGGACACATCATTGCGGTTAATGAGCTTCACATGAAGTTTGGCCTGGGCAACCTAACATTTTGCGCTATTTACAGCTACAAGTCATTCTGGCTGATGCATGGTTTAATAAGGATATTAAATTGGGATTTTAACAAAAGAAGAGCCATGGCAGCTAATTGGGGAATGGTCTTGGTTTGTGGAGGCAGTTGAGCGTATTCCTCTCTGGGGATGCTTCAGGCATTAAGGAACAATGGGATGTGGGTTTATCTCTCACCACAGATCAATGGCATGTGTGACAGTGCAACCTATTGGTCAAACTGTGGGCAATATCAAGTTGTGCAAAAGAACATTGTGCTCAGAGTGTATTTGCTGTATGTACTTGCATTTAGCAAAATGTGGGTGAACTAAATAACCATTAAAATTAAATGAGCAATACAGGTAAATGTGTAAAACGTGAATGTGTCTGAATCTTTCCTGAAGCATACGTCTATAATTCCATTAAATATTCATTAATAATATTATTTATAATCAATATTAGTGAGTTAACCTAACTTTACATGTGTTGAATAAGTTCAACCAACATGTAAAAACTATTTGGAAAATGAAGCACATTTTTAAAAGCCAACTACAACAAGTAACCAACATAGATTTTGCATTGCATTAATGCTTGCTAGCTTTACTTTAAGCTTTTATGGCTTTAGGTAATGTCCACATACATATTGGATAAATATAATATGTACAAAATGCTAAATGTTTAACTAAATTATTGCTTAGTGATTTACTTTAACAATTAAAGAGTCCCAGGTGCTCCACAGGGGACAGTTCTGTCCCTGTCTCTCTTCTGTGGTCCGCTGGGGCAGCAGCCTGAAGGTGACAGACACTAACAGACACAAAATCAGGAGGGCTGGCTCTGTTCTTGGTGTAGAGCTGGACCCTCTACATGTTGTATCTGAGAGGAGGATGATGACCAAACTCCTCTCAATCCTGGACTATCCCTCCCACCTACTTCACAGTGTCCTGGTTGGACAGAGGAGCACGTTCAGCCAGAGACTGATCAACGTCAAGTGTTCTACAGAGACGCAGGAGATAATTTCTATCAGATAACCCTACTACATCATACTCTGGATTGACTAAACTGAGTGTTTAGTATTTGTGTTGGTGTTAATCATTTCTGGTTATGGCTCTTTCTTTTTCTTCCTTTCTGTTTGAACAGAGAGCTGCTGTAAACATGCCAAAATAATTTCCCTCTGGGATTAACAAAGTTTATTCAATCTTAAATCTTGAATCTTTACCCAACTCAAATGTGCACATGTAAGTTTCTTGAAAGATCTTAAAGCAAATTTTTTTAATTCTTTCTAAATCATGCTTTTACTTGAACAGTGTAACATAACACAGTGTCCGTTATGTTATCTGATCATTTTTCCGATTCATATATGACATTATAGATTTTTAAATGAATATTTCATGTAAAACTACTTTTCCCTACAGAATGAAGAGCTTCTGAAATACAGGAAGCAATCCATCACAGTGAGCAGCAGGTTTGATTTCATTTTTGTCAAAGTTACATTGCTGTATTTTAATATAATAACAAAATGAATCAGTTTGTTACCAATAGGAGCAACAATACTGAAACTCTGACAATAAAAGCAGACGTTGTGTTCAGTGTGATCAATTTCTTAACTCAGTCACGTTCCAAGTGTCAAATCTCAGTCTGTAATGAGTTTTTCATACAGCAGTGAAATTAATGTAAAACAATAGCTGCCAAAGTAGGAGAGAGACATTTACCATTTTGAAACAGCTTTCAATGGAAACGACCACTAAGAAAGGGACTTACTGACAACGGCAGCCCACTCAATCTTCAGGAACAGTTTCCAAGAACATTTTTGCATGTGCAAGTGAAGTTTTCCTGCTGTAGCCAACACCTTACAGGAAAACAGGCCAGGCAGTCTTTTCTTTTAAGAATTACAATAATCTACATAAGTATATCAGCCAAATTGGACATTGCGAGTGATTTCCACATGAGTACATCTTTACAAAGAAGATTGGCTTGACTGGTTACTTTAGATTTGATGGTTTTGGGTTGGTGAGCATGTCCATTTTAGTTTGATTACACCAAATCATGGGGTCCGTTACAGCTTTTATGAGCTGCCTTAGGCCAGTTCTCTGTGCACATTCTCTCTAATCAGAGACAACATGTTGAAATCAACTTAATTTGACTCAGCCCAGGATTCCATAGTCAAGAAGTAACTAATGTAAAGAGGTGCTTCAGAAAGCAAACCTCCTATAACAAAAAACAGTTGTTATATGAGGACCGTATCTACTCTGCAATGTGAAACCACTTCTGATGATTCATACTGAATCTCTTGTGTACATTAATTTATCTAATTAACTGTGATTTTAGGCAGCTAGCTAAACCCACCTCTGTACACCATATTTGACTCTTAGTGTGTGGGTGGTAGAAGCCTAATTTTAGTCCTAAATAACGTTTGATTTGTTTTCTCTCAACGCCCTGCACATCCAGGCTTCACTTACCCTGAAAATAATTTGAACTGTAATGGTATTATTTTATCCTCACTCGACTTTTAGTTCCTAAAAGTTTGCAACATTTGCAAAGTACCAGGTAAAAGGACCTGGATTTAATTCCAGCTGAATACCCATCTGTGTTGAGTCTGCATGGTGACGGTTCATGCTGCTTTCTCCAGAATGTGTTATATTGTCATGGTCACATTCTCCACACAGGGTCATTTTTAATAATAATCAATACTTTATTAATCCCCTTGGATATATTCTTGTGATTCAAAGCAGGGTTTTTACAGGACTGCCCCACTAACTGAGCCATGGTCACGTTTTGGCCATCTTTTTGTAAACGGAATGCAAACATTATGAGAAAATATTATCCACATGAGTGTACAGTAAACAATAATAGTCAAAATCCTACAAAGATAAACAATTAGACATTTCAGAAATTAGTGGAATGTCATCAATTTCATCAATGGAGTTCCGGTAAAGGTAGCAGCTATAAATGCAGATGTTTCCTCAGGAAGCAGCATCAGTTTCAGTTCTATAACAGCTGCAATTTGTTTTGCGTGGGTTTCAGTGGTATTAAGCAGACAAACACAACTTTACAGAGCTGCTGTTAGTTTGGCATTTTGTTGAGGTTAATTAGTGTCCTGTGCAAACCTTACTGCTACAAAGGATTCATGCTAACATCTGTTATCTTCCTGTAGACCGAGATTTTGCACTTGAAGTTGTATAACTAAGGAAGTTGTAGTACTAAAATAAATATTATAAAACTTGATCAGAGCAGATAAGTCAAAGGCTCATATTATTACTTACTTTATGTAAAATCAAGAGCAAACTGATACAGTCATACAGAGATGAATCAGGTTATGTTCTAACATCTTAAATAAGGTTAAAACAGGACAATACATAACCAGAACGAGTTTGCATATAAAGCCAGACACAGCCCTCTCCCCAAATATCCAACATGGATTTATGATCCATGAGAGAATGAGAATAAGACCTGGAACTTTCTGCTGTATTTGTGTGAATCGTTTATTCTTCCCACACGTTGCAATCCCCCAAATGTTGGTTGAAGTAGTCTGATTTTTCACATGCTGACTGTCCGCAAGGTAAATGTCAACAGCAGAATGTGTCGGTAACGCTTGGACTCAACAGCAGCATGGAGATTAACCACTGCCCACCACCGGCTGAACCACAATGACAAACCAAAGAGGGGGTTATTACTTATGGGCCCCACAGCAGCATCACCATACACACATACAGTTTACCCACAAGCCCACGTACACTCACTGACCTTGGCCAAAGGTTCTGTCAATTAGACATGGATCTGTTCCTACACTCGGTTGAACATTGACTTTCAGCTGGCAGGACACCTCTTTAGAGCAGCTGCTGCGCCTCCTCCAGGACAAATCTGCCCTCTGGCTCATAATGAAAGGGCCTCAACTTTCACAAGCGCCACCATTCTGCTTTAGGCTCAAGCAGCTGGGTCAAACATAACAGTATCTTAAGAAAAGCACTGATAAAATGTTTCCATCAGTTCTTCAGGACAGTTATGTAGTGTGAATTAGTGTAGCAGTGAAAAAATTTAATAATGTTCTAATAATAATAGTAATAATTGATTGAGTTTATTAATTCCTTTTAGAAATTTGAACACCACACTTACTACATCTACTGTCAGTTGTCTTGGCTTTAATTCACCTTTTCATCTGCATATAAAAACACCTTTTTTTAAACTGACAAACTGACTTATGACTTATGAGATATGTTTTTATTTCTTTCCTTGTTTAGTAACTCTGTTTATTGTTTATGCTATTTTTCTGTTAATGCAACCTGCTTCACTATAACAAACTAAACGAGCCACTACTAAGGGCAAACCCTACAATAGCCGTCTCTATTGTAGGGGATTGTTCAGTTCATATATATATTGCTAAAATTGCAATATGATAACAAATACTTTATGTCCGTAAGATGATCAAACCACTGAAACAAACGAGAAAGCCAATAATTATAAATAATGTTTTGTTGGTATTTTATCAGTGTTAATTGGTAAATCTTTGAAAATGTAACAGTATTTCTCAAAAGTGAACTACAATATGACTACTATTAATACAGTGAACATGTTTTCATTTGGACTACAGAACTGTATGCAAGGAAAACACGATGTGAATTATTTATCATAGTATGATTCAGACCTTCAGTCTGCTTAATGTCTCATGCTATATTCTTTTTTCAGCACATTCTTAAAGCAGCAACCGTCACCAACATTACTGGTAAGTGATTTTGGGACTGCTGTGTAGTAAACACATCATCATCATCATGAGCTGAATATCCCAACAACACAAGGCTGATTTCACTGCTTTATAAATCATCAAACAAGTCATGTTTGAGAACAGGCATAAAGCTGAAGCTCTCGTCTGATACCGTCATCAGGATTATAAGTACATATGATGGATCTTGTCGTGTCTGAGCTCCACAATTGATCTGCAATGGCTCTGAATAAGCTCAGTTTCATCAGCTAGTTACTTTGCAATAACACATCCCTGCCTTGACTTAATGCAGTCCACCTCGACACCCTAAAGTCAATATCCCGATTTGGATTCCTGGTGCAGGCCTGCAGAGAGTAAGCCAGGGCTGTTCATTGTTAAGTATTTCAACCTACATTTACAGCAAAGAGATAAACTCATGTTTGCCATATTATGAGACAGAACCATGCATCAGGGCTTGCTGGGGTTATCAGCGCTCACAGATCTGTGCTGGGGTTATGGAGGAGAAATCTGATTATACAGGCCTGCAACTTATTTCCCTGCAAAGCCAAAGCCGGCATAGAATCACATTATCAACAGCCGCATGTGGAATTACAACATATTCGTGGAGACTGTATAAGAAACTGTGTGCACTGCCAGAGGAAGGTTTAGAGACTAAATTTGGAGCATCATTTTAAATAACAGGGGCATGTTTATAAAAAAGCGTGGTAATTGGTAATAATAAACTGGACGTTTTTAATAGTTCCATTGCTTATTCAGCCTAAAAGATCTAATAACTTAATGCCAACCAAATGAAAATATATTAATATAGAGCTGTGATTTGTGACTCCATATAACTTAGAGTACTGTGCAAAAGTCTTAGGCCACTATTGGATTAGTTTTTCAGCAACGCTATGATGTCTATATGTATTTGTTTCTCAGCTTTTACATTAAAAACTAAAAGGCTGAAAGGCTACTCTCCTTTCACAAAGACCATTCCTGATCAGGTTTTTTTTTCAGGATAGCTAAGGATCAACTTGGCATCCAGATGAAGCTGCCAGATGCTTAATACTGTGGACATATTTTCTATATTTTAGTTGTCATATACAACAAATAAGATACATATTTGATCATAAATAGCACAAAACAACAAATCTAATGGTGGCATAAGGCTTTTGCACAGTACTGTATAATTAGAAACATAGGTCATTTGGAATAAATGAGGTACTGCTAGCAGTTTAGGAAAGTGTTGCTTTACTGGCACTAAATTAATTAATTTTGGATTAATTTGTGCCAAAATGTCTTCAGCTGCTTTTGTTATTTATTATCCATATACTGTATCATTTAAAATGAGCGGTTGGGTAGAATAGTCCTACAGTGGTGTTTGTCTAGAGAAGACAAAATATGACCCTGAGAGGGTGGGACAACATCAATAAGTATACCCAAAGCCTATAGAGCGAAAGCAAAAGGCAGAAACTGACATTCTGGTCTAATATTCTCAGAAGAAAATGTATCTTGGTGATGTCAAGTCCTTGTTGGGGCTGCTGGATGAAAAATGCTTCACTTACCATGACAATAGCAATATTACTGTTTATGTGATGATGCATAAAGTCTTGCCGAATAGCTTAGAAGCCTTGCAGATGATGGTAACAACCAGAGGTCTCCAGAGATTATCCAGAGATATTTGATTTGAAGGATCAGCTGGCTAAAATCGGATCCTTTCTTTACTCGACTCTAATGTGTTTCGTCTGTCTCAACTTTGCTTAAAAGTGTGAATTTCTATACTGGAACACTAAACTGTGCTGTGCTACTTAATGTTAGCAAATGGCACCGTACATAACACAAAACACATTTTTAGTTGTCACTCTTGAATCTTAATCACTTAGTAAACTGTTGGTCAAAGCAAATGTAGCTGGTGTCTGTACATAGCCAGCACTGTAAACCCGAATCTCATAACAAATAAACAATCAATTACAATGTACATTAATACTGAAGTTTGATGCCTTTATTAAGAAATGTAAGTATATTGTACTAATTTGTAGTAGAATATACTTGAGTTTGATAATATTGATAATATTGCAATGTAAGTATGTTTTTAAGTTGAATCGCTTAAAATTAAGAAGTTTTAGTTATGACTACGCCCCTTTGTCTCCATAGAAACCGAATTAAAAACTTGCTGGTGAGTGGCTGTTTCAATCCATGTTTAATCCGAGTCTGAAGAAACAGACTTTTTCAGTCTATTCTTCTTTTATTGTAGTTTTTCTTATTTGAGAGGTCATTTTTTGAGACGTTAGTAACGATCAGTTAAACACGTCATTTTCACCTTTTAGCTATGCGATAGCTGCTTTTGTTGAATGGGGCCCAGGAACGCAGCAGGCGGATACAGCCTACCCTGTAAGTAGGGTTGGGCAATATATCGAATATACTCGATGTATCTCGGCTTGTTCCATGTGCGATATAGTAAATGTATCATGACTAATAGTATAAGTAAGTAAGTATAAACTCTAACGTTAAAGAGACAGCATGTTCTTGGCTTTAAGTTTTGATTCTCTGTGCTCTCACAGCACACAGCTCACTCCCCCACCCATCCAGAAAACTTTCCTAGCAAACGCTCGCTTTGTACCGGAATAACAGCGGAGGGAAGCGGACTCGCGGAGAGAGTTGTGATAGCCCAAGCGAAACGTCTATTTAGTACCGGGCCACAGAAAAAAAAAACTATTTCAAGGCTCTCAAGTTTTGAGGATAACTATTTGAAAAGACGCGCTTGTTTCATACTACAATTCTCGACTCTCAATTGTAGTCACTTAAAGTTTTTAAATTAAAGTCACTCATTCATTTGACAGAATGCTATTAGTACTTATGGAGATAAACCTCTGTTTAACAAATTTATAGCTAGGTCATGTTTTCAAGGTAATGCATGTTATTGAATTTCATGCTGTGAATAGAAATAAAATGGAAAAATAACTAAAACGCTATTGCGTTTTGTACTTTTGTTGTTATGGTTTATATATTTTAGTTTAATGATTTAAAATGAAATATTGTGGAGTTATTGCATAATTATTGTAATAGTAATTTGAAATTTAGTGCATTGAACATAAAGTTTTTAATTCACATTACTTAATTTCTTTAGGGCAGCGGGTTTCCTCAATTTTTTTAAAACTCAACTTATCCGGGCAAACGGTGATGGTGATACGTCCTTAATCTAGAGAGCCTGTTGTGTCAATTGCAGATATCAAATTTTTCTAGCTATTCTTACATTCATATCTATAATTTGAGGCAATGAACTTAGTATTTTTAAACCAGCGTTTAGATAAAGAAGCTTTTGGAACAATAAGGTGCATCATTAGGTAAATAACTATTTCTGTTACAGTTCTATGAATTTCAAGTCCCTATGCAAAACACAGAGACAGATTTCCTAGCCAATAGAGGGGGTGTATAAATACTAAGTGGCATGTTGAATAAAAACTGTATTACTTCAGGATTGATGGCGATATCCTGAGAAATGTACTTTATGTTGAACTATGATGAGTGTTATGTTGCTTGCAGGTGACAGAAGTTTAAAAAAAAAATCCTGTTGTATTAATCCTCATCATTTCATCAACAGTAAAACAGCATATAGTCCATTACCTGTGTGAACTGTTTGCAAGGTCCATAGTGAAACCAGTTGAAAGTAAAAAAACAGAATAATTAAATAGTATGCACATATATATATGCTTTTCTACCTATACTGGTACTTAAAGCACTGCTTTACACTGCTTCTCATTCACCCAGTTGCACACACAGGGCTCGAAATGAACTTTTTTACCTGGTAGCACTGGTGCTCCCAACTTCAAAAAGTTAGGAGCACCAGCAAAAATTTAGGAGCACCCACCAAAAATTAATTA